>JBBPBX010048494.1:0-25728 GCA_038048925.1 Garcialebias charrua | reverse complement strand
CTGTACAAAGTCAGAGACCCATTGAATGATAAAGCTCTGTATTTGTTGTATAACACAATCATTTTTCCACACTCAAAAGTATGAATGTTTACATGAAAACTGGAGTGAAAAATCTTTATTCAATTTTATTTCACTCAGCATGTAGCTTGCAGATAGGCAGATAGGCAGCCGTGGCATAGTGGTAATGGCACTCGTCCACCGATCGGAAGGTTGGAGGTTCGAATCCCGTTTCCCCACACCATGTGTCGTTGTGTCCCTGGGCAAGACACTTAACCCCGAGTTTCTCCCGGTAGGACTGGATGGCGCCTTGCATGGCAGTCTGCCGCTACCGGTGTATGAATGTGTGTATGAATGGTTGGATGGTTGGTATTGTAAAGCGCTTTGGGGCCCCTCATAGGGGGCTGGAAAGCGCTATATAAATAAGCTCCATTTACCATTTGTCCTTCGTCCAGGAAGGACAAAGATGCCTTCCTGACAAAACCGCCGTTCACATAAAGCGCATGTGTCTCCGCGGAGAAACTTATGAACCGATACGGTCCATAGCAGGGTTTCCAGGCCGAAGGCCTGTAAGTCGATGTCCTCGTAAGTCGGGGACCACCTGTACAATCCCGCCGCCTTCAGATAAAAGTGACCAATGCAATCCCGCCTTGACCGTGGAATAGGTGATATTTAGTATTTTTATTCTTACAGAATTTGTGTTCTCTCCATATCAGTTTGTTCATTCATTCATTCAACCTTTATTTATACAGGCTGAACTCGTTGAGCCACGGGGACTCATTTACAAGAGGGACCTGTCTCACTCACACCTAGGGTCAATTTAGAGTTAACAATCAGCCTAACATGCATGTTTTTGGACTGTGGGAGGAAACCGGAGCACCCGGAGAAAACCCACGCATGCACGGAGAGAACATGCAAACTCCACCCAGAAAGGCCCCCGGACCAGGATTTGAACCGGGGACCTGCTCGCTTAGAGGCAGTCAAAGTCAACTTTATTGTCAGAACTGCAATATGTACAGGACATACACAGGACCGAAATTGCGTTTCTCTCAGTCCCTCGGTGCAACAGTAACCATCTAAACACTAAACACTAAAACATTTAATAAACATAAGCATAAAATAGTAAAAAAGTGTAACACTGTCCTGAGTTTTTTCATAATACAGGTAGTCCCCGAATTACGAGCGCTCTGATCTACGAGGTTCCAGACTTACGAGCTGGCGAATTTTTGGAAAAAACGCAAAAAATACTGAGTTTTCATGTGTTTTTTCACCACAGTTAGTTAGATAAACATATGGACACACGTTTCCGATCATTTTTATGCACTCATAAGCAGTTTTTTGATGAAAATAGAGTGTTTGTAGTCGCGCTAGCGAAACCGTTCCAATTTACGAGCGAAATTTCGGACTTACGAGAGACATGGCAACCGTTCCAAATTACGAGATTTCCGGTTTACGAGCGCCTCGTTGTAACGGATCTCGCTCGTAAATCGGGGACTACCTGTAGTATAAAAGTATGAAAATTTACACCAACACTGAAACACCAAACACCCCTAAAACACCAAACACCCAATGAACATAAGCATAAAATGAAATAATAAAAGTGTAATACTGTCCTGAGTTTTTGCATAGTAGTATAAAAAGTATAAAACGTATATCTATAAAATAAACTGAAGTTTCTAGCGTTGACATTTGCAAAGAGTCATCAACATCTCCAAAAGTTTGGTCTGTGTTGTAAAAAGCTGCACTTTGAACCTGCAGAAGGAATGTTGTTGTTGGAATATGGGGGAGATGTTTTGTTTTGGCTACTGGGGGGATGTTTTGAGCACACAAAAGACTTCAGCCCCAGGGGGTCACACAAACCTAATTGAATGCAAATCCCTCAATCTGTCATTTTACAGTCTCTGGTAAGTGTAGTACTCATCTGAATATTCTGGTATTCCTAGTGTTAACACAAAATAAAGAAATAAGAGAGTCTCTTGTGATTTACTGTGTTTTGAGTCAAACTAATAAAATAAAGTCAGTGTTCTGAGTTTCATTGAGATTCAGAGAAAAATGTATCAGAGAGATGAAGGCTTGTATCACTACACTTATAATGTACATTATAAAAATATGTATGTATAATTTTTTATTTGCTTTCTACTTGGTGAAACATGTACTGTAATGCAATAAAATTTTAAAAAGTGCAATTTTCAAACTTTTACTTCCCTTTAAATTAGAAAAATATGTAAGACTACCCATAACTAATTTCAGTAATCATTCATAAAAAATAAATAAATAATAAAATAGGCTCTAATCCTTCCTGAAACTGAATGTGTAAAGCTGATGCGGAACAAAACCAAAAACCGTCTGGAAATTGAATTTTTTAAATATAATCTAACAGCCATCATCATATAAAGTCATAAGGAAAAGAAACGCAGGCTGTTAGCGTTAAACATAATGCTGTGTTGATGGTGCATGTGGGAAACTTGTTATCAAGTTAAGATAACTAAGACCTGATCATCTTTAAAAAGTTAGTTTAATTTATAGTCATGTTGACTTTATACTAAAAAAAAAAAAATCCAAACTATGACATTGGGCTATTTGCATTATGTCGATGACACATTTGCTTCTGCCATAAATCATTGTGATTTACGAATTGTCATTTTGAAATTACTAACTCTTAGATGAAAAAATTAAACTAAAGAACTGATGCATGTTATTTTTTTATGAGACCGCACCGCAATGGCAAATGGTTCAATTGCTAAAATAAACAATAAAGGGGAAAGGGGGCACCCCTGCCTGCATCCTCGCTTGATTTTAAATGGTTTTGATACGTTTCCATTTGTTACTATTTCAGCATAAGGTTCATTGTAGGCTATAGAAGTTTAACCCATCGACAGAAATTGTCTCCACAACCAAATCTTTTTAATATCTCAAATAAATAGGGCCATTCAACTCTATCAAATGCCTTTTCGGCATCCAGGGATAGTAAGGCGGTGTCTGTTTCATCTTCCGAATGATAAAGAATATCCAAAACTCGTCTCACATTATGGAATCCCTGTCTATTTCCAATAAACCCATTCTGGTCACAGGGAATTATATTAGGCAGTATTCTCTCTAGTCTTCTAGCCAACAGTTTACAAAGAATCTTTAAGTCCACATTAAGAAGGCTTATTGGTCTTAGGTTTTCACATTTGTTGCAGGGTTTACCAGGTTTGGGCAGCAAGGTTATCAAAGCTCCTCTTAGTGAGATAGGAAGAATCCCCTTTTCAAATGAGTCTACATACATATCAAAAAGTGGAATTAGCAGTTTAGTTTTAAATTTCTTATAAAATTCTGTTGGCAGCCCATCTGGGCCTGGAGTTTTACCTATTTTCAAATGATCTATTACTATAGAAATTTCCTCCTTAGTAACTGCTACATTAAGATCTACGTTCATTAAATCTGATATATTGGTCATCTGAAGGGTGTCTAGAAAAGCATTTTGCTCTTGCTCCTTATTTGTTATGTCTGAGCTATACAATAGGCCAAATGGAACACAGAATTGCCTTGTTCGCTGATGACATCATTCTCTTTTTGGAAAAACTTGAAAATTCCATTCCAGCCTTGTCAGATTTAATAAATACGTTTGGTAGTATATCAGGATATAAAGTAAATACAGACAAATCTTCATTAATGCTACTTAATTCAGAAGAAAGAAATAATGCCGGGAATCCTTTCCAATTTAAAAAGGTAGACTGTTTTACATATCTGGGGATTAGAATAGTACCTTATATAAGTCACATTGTCGAGGTTAATTATAAACCAATGGTAGAATCAATAACTGCATCTATAGATAGATGGAACCACTTGCCCCTGTCAATTATAGCAAGAATTAATGTCCTTAAATCAAACGTAATGCCCAAACTTCTGTATTTGTTTCAGAATATCCCATTGCCGCCTCCTTCCAACTTATTTTTATCTCTAAAGAATATTTTCACACGGTTTTTATGGAATAATAGACGACCGAGACTACGCTTATCACTCCTGTACTTACCGTTTGATAGAGGAGGACTCAAGTGCCCCAATCCCCTTTGGTACTATTGGGCAGCTCAGCTGAGAACTGTGATGTACTATTTTACAGATGATTTCTCTCTACCTTGGATGGATATTGAGGGGTCTTCTGTTCCTCTCCCTCTACCTCAATACATATATTCAGCAAAAGTTAAACATTTGAAAAAAAGACAAGAAACCCTATAGTTAGAAATATGATTTCAGTTTGGTACCAGGTTAATAAATATTTAGGTGGTTCATCCCCCTTGTCACGTTTTAGTCCAATATGGGGCAATCAACTGTTCCCTCCAGGCAGGGCAGACTCGGGTTTTAGGAAATGGGCTGAAAAGGGCTTAAAGACAATAGGAAACCTTGGGGAGTCAAATGATGGGGTCCTGATGTCCTTTGAAGAGTTAACTGCCAGATATGATATTCCAAATAAACATTATTTTAAATACCTACAGGTGAGAAATTTTATTAGATTATCTCAAAATCAGTGCGAGTTTGTTCCCCCATTGTCCACCTTGGAAACTGAAATGACAAAAAACCACTCCAGAAAAGGAATAATTTCCCAATTATATAGCATGTTAATAGACGGTCTTCCGAAACATCTTTAAGGAAACTTAATGCATGGAGGGAAGACCTACAGGAGAATTTGCCAACTGATGTCTGGGAAGAGATGTGTGCTAAAACACAAACACAAACTACTAACACACGCTTGAGAGTTTTGCAATATAAATGGTTGATGAGGACGTACGTGACGCCAGAACAGCTTAATAAATACAATGGTGCCATTCCAGACTTATGTACCAGATGTGGTGAGGAAAAGGGAACTTTTTTCCATTGCATTTGGAAATGCAATAAAGTTCAACAATTCTGGAGGGAGATTAAACAAGCTATAGAGAGTATACTGGGTATAAAGGTAGAACTTGACCCTAAACTGTTCATTTTAGGCTTTTACCCTAATAGACATCATATGTCCAGGAAAATAATTAACGCTATGGATCTGTGCTTACTGCTTGCAAAGAGAGTCATAGCACTGACATGGAAGAGTACCAGTAAGCCACGGTTCAGTGACTGGATTAATGAGCTGTCCACAACTTTACCAATGGAAAAAATTACTTACATTATAAAGGGGAAACAATCACTGTTTCAAAACATCTGGGGTCCCTTTATGAAATATATAGGGAGTGTGGACTCGAAGGTTGGGGAAGGAGAGGTGTAGTCGCTGGTGAACCTCTGCAGCCACATATCATATTTTAAAACAATCATAAAATAATAAAAACAACCTATCATCTTTGTATACTGGATTACCTTATTTGTGCGAACTGCATATTTGAATTTATAACTATATTTTTGAAATTACGCACAATATTTAAATCTATTGGGCCGACCCTTGTAAAATAGAGAAACCTTTTTTGTTCTAAGTGTTGTTGGGGATTTCCTTTGTTTTTGGGTTTGGGGTGGGGTATATGCATGTGTACATAGTTTGTATTCTTCTGGTTTGCTATACAACTTGTGTTTTTTTTTTCACTAAGTGTTGCTCCAATGTGGTGGTGGCCGAGGGCGGGGACCCTGGCGGTCTGATCCTCGGCTACAGAAGCTGGCCATTGGGACATGGAATGTCACCTCTCTGGTGGGGAAGGAGCCTGAGCTAGTGTGTGAGGTTGAGAGGTTCCGACTAGAAATAGTCGGACTCACCTCAACGCATGGCTCTGGCTCTGGAACCAGTTTCCTTGAGAGGGGTTGGACACTCTTCCACTCTGGAGTTGCCCCTGGTGAGAGGCGCCGAGCAGGAGTGGGCATACTGGTTGCCCCCCATCTTGGTGCCTGTACGTTGGGGTTCACCCCGGTGAACGAGAGGGTAGCCTCCCTTCGCCTACGTGTGGGGGGACGGGCTCTGACTGTTGTTTGTGCCTATGCACCAAACGGCAGCTCAGACTACCCACCCTTTTTGGAGTCCTTGGAGGGGGTATTGGAGAGTGCGCCTCCTGGGGACTCCCTTGTTCTACTGGGGGACTTCAACGCTCACGTGGGCAATGACAGTGAGACCTGGAGGGGTGTGGTTGGGAGGAACGGCCCCCCTGATCTGAACCAGAGTGGTGTTCTGTTATTGGACTTCTGTGCTCGTCATGGATTGTCCATAACGAACACCATGTTTAAGCATAAGGGTGTCCATATGTGCTCTTGGCACCAGGACACCCTAGGTCGCAGTTCGATGATCGACTTTGTTGTCGTCTCATCTGATCTGCGGCCGCATGTCTTGGACACTCGGGTGAAGAGAGGGGCGGAGCTGTCAACTGACCACTACCTGGTGGTGAGTTGGCTCCGATGGTGGGGGAGGATGCCGGTCAGACCTGGCAGACCCAAACGTATTGTGAGGGTCTGCTGGGAACGTCTGGCAGAGTCTCCCGTAAGACGGAGCTTTAACTCCCACCTCCGGGAGAGCTTTGAACACGTTCCGAGGGAGGCGGGGGACATGGAGTCCGAGTGGGCCATGTTCCGCGCCTCTATTGTCGAGGCAGCTTATCGGAGCTGTGGCCGCAAGGTTGTTGGTGCCTGTCGTGGTGGCAACCCTCGAACCCGGTGGTGGACACCGGCAGTGAGGGATGCTGTCAGGCTGAAGAAGGAGTCCTATTGGGCCTTTTTGGCTTGTGGGACCCCGGAAGCAGCTGATAGGTACCGGCAGTCCAAGCGGCATGCGGCTCGGGTGGTTGCTGAGGCAAAAACTCGGGCGTGGGAGGAGTTCGGAGAGGCCATGGAGAATGACTTCCGTACGGCTTCGAGGCGATTCTGGTCCACCATCCGGCGTCTCAGGGGGGGAAAGAGGTACGCGACCAACACCATTTATGGTGGGGGTGGCGTGCTGCTGACCTCAACTCGGGATGTTGTGAGTCGGTGGGCGGAATACTTCGAAGACCTCCTCAATCCTACTGGCACGTCTTCCACTGAGGAAGCGGAGCCTGGGGACTTTGGGTCGGGTTCTCCGATCTCTGGTGCTGAGGTCGCCGAGGTGGTTAAAAAGCTCCGCGGTGGCAAGGCTCCGGGGGTGGATGAGATTCGCCCGGAGTTCCTTAGGGCTCTGGATGTTGTAGGGTTGTGTTGGCTTACGCGACTCTGCAATATCGCGTGGACATCGGGGGCAGTTCCCTTGGATTGGCAGACTGGGGTGGTGGTTCCCCTATTCAAAAAGGGGGACCGTAGGGTGTGTTCCAACTATAGGGGGATCACACTCTTAAGCCTCCCTGGTAAGGTCTATTCAGGGGTTCTGGAGAGGAGGGTCCGTCGGATAGTCGAACCTCGGATTCAGGAGGAGCAGTGTGGTTTTCGTCCTGGTCGTGGAACACTAGACCAGCTCTACACCCTCAGCAGGGTCCTGGAGGGTGCGTGGGAGTTTGCCCAACCAGTTTACATGTGCTTTGTGGACTTGGAGAAGGCATTCGACCGCGTCCCTCGGGGGGTTCTGTGGGGGGTACTCCGGGAGTATGGGGTACCAGGCCCTTTGATATGGGCTGTTAGGTCCCTGTACGACCGGTGTCAGAGCTTGGTCCGCATTGCCGGCAGTAAGTCAGGCTCGTTTCCGGTGAGAGTTGGACTCCGCCAAGGTTGCCCTTTGTCACCGATTCTGTTCATAACTTTTATGGACAGAATTTCTAGGCGCAGCCAAGGTGTTGAGAGGATCCGTTTTGGTGGCCTTAGAATCGCTTCTCTGTTTTTTGCAGATGATGTGGTCCTATTGGCTTCATCAGTTCGTGATTTACAGCTTTCACTGGAGCGGTTTGCAGCTGAGTGTGATGCGGCCGGGATGAGGATCAGTTCCTCCAAATCCGAGGCCATGGTCTTGAGCCGGAAAAGGGTAGCATGCCTTCTCCGGGTCGGGGAGGAGGTCCTGCCCCAAGTGGAGGAGTTTAAGTATCTCGGGGTCTTGTTCACGAATGAGGGAAAACTGGAGCGTGAGATCGATAGGCGGATAGGTGCAGCGTCCGCAGTGAAGCGGGCGCTGTACCGGTCTGTCGTGGTGAAGAGAGAGCTGAGTCGAAAGGCAAAGCTCTCAATTTACCGATCGATCTACGTTCCCACCCTCATCTATGGTCATGAGCTTTGGGTTATGACCGAAAGAACGAGATCTCGGATACAAGCGGCTGAAATGAGTTTTCTCCGCAGGGTGTCTGGACTCTCCCTTAGAGATAGGGTGAGAAGCTCAGTCATCCGGGAGGGACTCGGAGTAGAGCCGCTGCTTCTCCACATCGAGAGGAGCCAGTTGAGGTGGCTCGGGCATCTGGTTAGGATGCCTCCTGGACGCCTCCCTGGTGAGGTGTTCCGGGCATGTCCCACCGGGAGGAGACCCAGAGGAAGACCCAGGACACGCTGGAGGGACTATGTTTCTCGGCTGGCCTGGGAACGCCTTGGGATTCCCCCAGAGGAGCTGCTCCAAGTGGCTGGGGAGAGGGAAGTCTGGGCCTCCCTACTTAGGCTGCTACCCCCGCGACCCGACCCCGGATAAGCAGGAAGAAAATGGATGGATGGATGGATGGATGGATGGATGGATGGATGGATGGATGTTGCTCCAATGTATCTCACAAATACCTGACTTGTGAAGGAAGTTAAGCTTAATGCTGGACAATAATTTATCTATTTTTGACATTTCCTTTTATGTAAAAGCACGCTTATCTTTGTATATAACTGGAAGTGTGTTTTTATTTCTTTTTCTTTTTTACTTTTGAAAACTCAATAAAAATAATGTTGGAAAAAATTAGTGTTAATTGGTCTTCCAGCTGTTTGTTATATGCTCAATTTCCTTTTTCCAGCCACACTTATTGCTGGATTTGTTGACACTGAAATTTTGAATCAACATATTTTTCCTTTAAAATGTTACATTTACTCAGATTAAACTTTTGATCTGTCATCTATGTTCTATTACGAATAAAATATTGACTTTTTCCATCTCCACATCATTGCATTCAGTTTTTATTCACAATTTGTCTAGTGTCCCAACTTTTTTGGAATCCGGTTTGTACCATATTTTTATCTCATTTGTTTAAAACTGAGTTCTCTTGATCTACTTGTGGGACTTGTGTGAAAATCTGATGATGTTTGAGGTCAAATTTATGCAGAAATATAGAAAATTATAAATGTCACAAACTTTTAAGCAGCACTGTACGCTCTGACTGCTTGTGTGAACAGATCAAAGTGATGCATTATGGGAAGGATCATTCCCTCGGGCTGATGAGAAGGAAGAGGACGAAAAAGATGAGGAGCTAGATGTTGCTCGAGCCACTGAAGAAGATGAGGGGAGCCCTGTAATGAAGAAGAGGAGAGAGGAGTCACTACAGTCTCTACACGCCTGCTCCTCCTCAGTTGTTCTGTCTGCCTCTTTATCTTCCACTCCTCCTCGGTCAAGCCCTCCTGACCTTCCTGTATGTGCCAAGAACATTTCACTGACGGCAAGTGGAGAGAAGGTGATTCTGTGGACCAGGTGCGTCTCTACCTGTATGGTGCACACACGAGCTGCAGCAGAGTAACTTCTGTAGTTTATTTATTTTTAAATATTTTTCTAGAGAAGCTGACCGAGTGATACTGATGATGTGTCAACAAGAAGGAGCCAATCAGAACACGTTTCAGATCATCTCCAGTCTGCTCGGCAACAAGACGCCCAGTGAGGTGATTAGATGTTCGCTCTTCGGCTCCTCTTTGATTATTCTGTTTTCATCAGCTCGTCTCTCTCCAGGTGTCTCACAGGTTTCAAGATTTGATGAGACTGTTTCGGACGGCGGCTTGTCACACCAGCTCAGAGGATGAAGCTCCGCCTACTGAGCCAGCTGCAGCCAAAGACACAGAAGACTGACCAATCAGAACAATTGTATGGACAATCGGTAGATGACAGATATGTTCACTTTGTGAAATAAATGTAAATTGTTTTATTGTAATTTATTGATGAGTTATTTTTGTAACCAGTTTTTGCCTCAGTATCAGTAAAAGACATGACTGTCAGGATCAGAGGATCTGTTTGTTTTTTTCTTCCTCTTATCCGGGGTCGGGTCGCGGGGGTAGCAGCCTAAGTAGGGAGGCCCAGACTTCCCTCTCCCCAGCCACTTGGAGCAGCTCCTCTGGGGGAATCCCAAGGCGTTCCCAGGCCAGCCGAGAAACATAGTCCCTCCAGCGTGTCCTGGGTCTTCCTCTGGGTCTCCTCCCGGTGGGACATGCCCGGAACACCTCACCAGGGAGGCGCTCCTCTTGATGAGGAGAAGCTGCGGTTCTACTCTTGAGTCCCTCCTGGATGATCGCGCTTCTCCCCCTATCTCTAAGGGTGAGGTAGCAAGGGCTACCTTGCAGAGGAAACTCATTTCAACTGCTTGTTTCCACAATCTCACTCTTTCGGTCTCTGCCCAGAGTTCATGACCAGAGGTGAGGGTAGGAACGTAGACTTGATAAGAAATTATCAATATCAATGCCGTTATCGATGTCCTTTAACGATTCAATTCCTTATCAATTCTGTTATCAATTCTCATTTGGGTAAAAAATATATAGTAAACCATTTGTGTTCATAAAGAATTTAATATTTCACCAAAACCAAACCAAAAACCAAAAATATGTAGTATGCCATTGCCTAACAAATAAAACTTCATCAACAAAAACAAAAAAACAAACTAGCAATTTTTGTTTAGAAATATTAACATGTCCGCTTTTTCAGGAAGGATACGGGATCTTTCAGGACTAATGGTATCCCCAGCTGTGGAGAACACCCTCTCAGATGGGGTGGAGGATGCTTGTACACAGAGATATTTCTCTGCAAAAGATGATAATAGTGGCAGTGTGTCCTTCTTCATCCACCACCAGAGGGTTGGGCTGTCCTTTGTTGGAATTGGTTCTTGCCTCAGTCATTTTATTTCTCCCTGCTTCCGTGAAAGGAGAAGCTAACGTTGTGCTAGCACCACTGGTGCTAACACTACTAGTCTCTGACCCAGCCAGACTCGGGCAATCTTCGTCAACTAAATGTTATTACAGGAGAGGGAGATCATTTATAAAATACAGTGGAAGCAGTATAGCTAAAATGTAACAAATGAAATAATTTGACGTTACCTGCTGTAACATTTTCACCGGAGGTGGACGCTTTCTCTCCACTTCCTTCTCCTCCAAGCAGCGTGTTAAAAACGGTACATTTGTTGAGAGTCACGGCATGCTGCGTGGCCAAATGTTTCTGCATGTTCGAAGTATTTCCTCCCTTTATCGTAATGGAGGATCTGCATACGTTACAAGTAGCCCTGTTCTCATCTTTTTTGGTAAAGTGAAGCCAAACGCTTGAACGCTTCCTCCGCGACGCCATTTTGAACACCACATGTGAACTACACCCCGGCGCATGTCTGTGATGTCGGGGCTTATATACGTCACCACCATGAGTCTGCAGAACCGGTAAGCTGAATCGTTAAGACGCGCATCCTACAATTCCATGGAATTGGACTTTTAAGAACCGGTTCTCTAACAGAACCGGTTCTCGGTTCCCATCCCTAACGTAGACTGACCAGTAAACAGAGAGTTTTGCCTTACAGCTCAGCTCCCCCTTCACCACAATGGACCGCCACAGACTCCATAATATGGCAAACACTGAAACAATCCATCTTTGTTATTTTGTTATAGATTAACAAAATTGTAAATTATAATAATAATAATAATGATGACATCAATTTATAACGCACATTTCATCAATGGAAATCTCAAAGTGCTACAAAGTGCAACAGAATTAAATGTCAATAAAACAAGTAATAAAACAAGTAAAATCAATAACAATATCAACTAAGATCAAAAGTAGAATCATGAGGAGGCAGAGTATGCTCGGTTGAAAAGAAAGGTCTTCAAGCCGCTCTTAAAGTCAACCACAGACTGTGGGACCCTCAGACAGTCAGGAAGAGAGTTCCACAGGCGGGGGGCAGCCACACTGAAAGCCCGGTCTCCCATGGTCCTTAATTTGGTTCTCGGAATGTGAAGTAGATTGCTGTTCTTTGACCGCAGAGACCGGGTGGATGAGTGTGGAATAAGAATATCCTTCAATTATTAATTTATTTGTTCACTAAATATGAGACACTGATTGTGATCCTAAACACACATCCATTGGGAATTGGTTCAACTCAGGCAAAGAGATGGAAAGGTGTAATTTTCACTAGGCTCTTTTTTTTTTTTGTTCTGTTTTGGGAAAATGGTGTATTCTTGAGCCATTATGCAACATCTCAAGCTTCCTCAGTTTCTATTGATTTCTATACACTCTCTGAACATGAATTAAAAAGAGCCTAGAATATTTTGAACCTTTATACATTAGAGAGAGGAGACATTTAAAGGTTCAGTATGCAGTTTCTGTAGAACTGCAGCAGTTAGAAATATTTTCAACAGGCAAAGCATTCTGATCCCTCCCCCTCAGAGCCATATGTGGCTCTGCCCCCTTGTGGTCTGTTGAATTTCAAATTCAAGCTCTGTTTTTATTGGCTGATTCAAATTCAAGCTCTGTTTTTATTGGCTGGTTACAAACTCTGTTTTTATTGGCTGGAAAATGGCGGGTCACCTTTTCTTTTTAGAAATGCTTATTTACCACCTGGAGAAGCAAGGGGACAATATTTTTTTTAAAAAAATTTCAGAGATTACCTGGCTAACATCAGTCTGTCAGGAGGTAGTGACAGAGTGAAGAAATATGTTCATAAAAAAAGCTACATACTGCAGCTTTAAACTGCTGTGAAATTTGAGTAGAGACAAAAAGCGCACTTGAGTGTTATGCTACTTTTTAAATTCCAAATTGTCAATTTGTCTTCATTTCGTTTTCTGTCCAACCAGCACTTTTGAAGCCAGGATCCTAAATTGATCTCTCTACAGGAGTCAGCCTCTCAATTTCCTTCGCTGGGCAGTAGGGGGTTAAACACATAGATATAATAAACACTAGATAAGCTGAGGCGGAGTCTCCGGCGTCGTCACGTGGCAGCCATCTTGCGACAGACAGCAACATTAGCTGCAGCTGTTGAAACTGAATGGAGGTGAGGGGTTTACACAAACAAAAATACTCTTAACTCGCTGTAATCTTGACGGATTTACAAACGGTTTATCTTTTTAAAAACGTTATTAACGTGGCTATGATTTCTTTGGTAGTCAGACAGCACTTTTGTCTTTTTTAAAACGTTTTATTCATGTTTTGGGTGTCACACTCATCGAGAATCTAGAATCTGTTTTTATTACACCAATAACTATTTTATTACAAACTACTGTAAATGACTATCTTGATCATGATTGTATTTATTAGCATACTATTAACAAGAGCCTTTGATTAAGGGCTAGCTAGTATTCCAAATATTTCCCCAGCATTCTTAGATCACTAGGAGCTCTTTGTTTTTAACTGAACTAAAGCTGCACATGATTTCCAAGCGGTTTGGTATGTTCAACACTAATTACTGCTTTGTGTTTTACAGAAATACTCTTTGACAAGATGCCTGACTTTTGTGCAGCCTATGGATGCTCCAATAGGCGTAACATCAAAACAAGAAACCTTGGGATCACATTTCACAAGTAAGACTCTGTGACAGTATTATTACTTTAATTAGAATAATCATAGTTATATTTTGGATCAGTGCACATTATTGGTCATGCTACACACCAAAATGTGAGATAATATTATTGACATAATATTATACATAATATATATTTACATAATAATGACATAATATATATTTACAGCACTTTGGTTGACCTTGTTGTTGTTTTAAGTGCTCTATAAATAAAATGGTATGGTATGGTATACGGCTTGTAAAAGTATCTTTATATAAATTATGATGTATGATTTAGTGTTTCTTTTGGACACAATTTTTAATAGCTGTTTTATTGTACCAAAAGTAAATGCAAGCACACCAAAAGTATGATATATGTGTATAATTGTCATTACTATAATTCAAAGGTAAAGAAAGGAAGTGTGGAAAATAATGACCATCTTCTTCATGTTTTTAAGGTTTCCCAAAACCAGAGAGAGGAGGCGGCAGTGGGAAGTTGCCCTGAGAAGAGAGGGTTTTGTTGCCCTGGACAGGACACTGCTCTGCAGTGATCACTTCAGTTCTGAGGACTTCGATCGGACAGGGCAGACTGTTAGATTAAAAGATAGTGTTGTTCCAACACTTTTCAATAACAAAAATCAATAATTTGCGTTTACAGAGTGGCAACATGAGGCAGAAGCACACCAAGGCAGTCCTTTTTAAAGGGCATTAGCTCCAAAAACACAAAGATTTTAACACTGGACTCTGTGTCGTCAAACGGGTTATTCACTAAACTCTCGGTCATGTGATCATTCAGTTTGCACTATTTCTCATATTTGCACTAATGTTTGTATTACATCACTGCCTATAGTCATACTACTGTTTACATTCTCTGTTTACATACTACTGTTTACATTCAATGTTCACATTTATTAATACTGTTTACATTTATTACTACTGTTTACATTTATTACTACTGTTTACATTTACACTACTTTTATATCTACACCACTGCTGATACACATACAGTATTCTCTGACCAGCCTTATTTAAGGATGCCCAATGTGCCTTACTGCATATGCCATTCTATAACAACATGAACTACTACCTCATGCATATACTGTGTACATTAACTGATATGCTGCTTTGCCACTTTGCAAATGTCAATGCTAGAACCTTTAGTTTATTTTATAGTTATACTTTTTATACTTTTTTACTTTTTGTACTAGTATGCAAAAACTCAGAACAGTATTATGTTCATTAAATGTTTAGTGCTTTAGTTTTTAGAGTTGGTGTAAATTTTCATACTCTTATACCACTATGCAAAAACTCAGGACAGTGTTAAAGTTTTACTATTTTATGCTTATGTCTATTATTATATGTTTCAGTGTTTTAATGTTTAAATAGTTACTGTTGCACCGAGGGAGTGAGAGTCTTGTCACACTATCAGATGTCACACTATCAGATGTTTATTTTTGTTTATTTGTTTGTTTATTTATATTTCTCAATTATTAAATCTTTTCATGTATCTAAAAAGAATAAACTACACATATTGACCAAGGTTGGTGTAATAATGTATTTAATATTACATAATATTTAAATGTGTAGGGAAAAAAATTGGCATAAATTAATTTCATATCACCAATAATAATACTATTTATGATGAAATAGTATTAAATATTTATTAGCATTGTAACATATGTCAGTTAATTTCGCTGGAAATAAACATGTATTTAGAAATAGATGTAAATATAATCTTATTGTGTATACTGCTAGTGCAATACAGTGTCTACATAACGTTATTTTCATGTGAACGTCCATCTTAAGTATACCATATTATAACAACATCTCTCACATTTATAACAAACCAAACCGTTTTAAAATCGGATGGAAATTAAGCAAGTTATGGTTATTTTAATAGTGAATGCACCATTCACATTCATGTTAAGAGTGGGCGTTCTGTCTGTCCCAAGATGGCCGCCGTCTGACGATGTCGGTCTCCATTGGCCAACAGCGGGGCTGTCTTATCTAGTGTTTATTATATCTATGGTTAAACACGTGTCTACAGGGGGGACCTCAGCTGTGGTGTATGAGTGAGTGATTGGGAAAGCAGTGCATATTTGATTCCCTGCTGAAGTCTTCCATTAGTATTTGAGAGTCCAGACACCCTGCGGAGAAAACTCATTTCAGCCGCTTGTATCCGAGATCTCGTTCTTTCGGTCACAACCCAAAGCTCATCAGGTTTACCTGCTCCTCTCCGCTCCTCCGGGATCTATTGGATGAACATGTGGACCGGACACTGAGCTCCTCCGCCGGTAAACCGTCGAAAGGGTAACAAAATAATAAAACAGAAGTTGACTCCAACATGTCATCCGACCAGATTATTGCCATTGTGGTGGACGGTAGGACCTACGAGGTGAATCAAAAGAAGCTGATGGAGAAAAGCGACTATTTCCGAGCTCTTTACAGCTCCGGGATGAGGGAGTCCTCGGAGTACTCGGTGCAGCTGCAGGGTGTCAGCGTCCCGGGCCTGGAGCTGGTCCTGGAGTTCATCAACACCTCCAAAGTCCAGGTAGTCAACGAAACCCTGGCGGATCTGATTGAGACTGCCTCCTTCTTGCAGGTCACCTCCATCCTGAAGCTGCTGCCCTCAGAGATCCGGCTGGACAACTGCGTGGAGCTCCACAGCCTCTCTGAGATCTACGAGACTCACGATTTGCAAAACGCCTGCCTCAAATACATGAGCTGCTATTACCATCCTGTGCTGAGGCGTCCCGAGTTCAACAGTTTGCCCTCAGGTGTCAGGAACCAAGTCAGGGAGATGCGTATGAAAGGCACCGCCACTCTCGTGGCCATCGGAGATTCCACCGGTTTGTCTCTGCGTGCTGATCAGGATGAACCCCGGTCCATGTTTAGGTATGGAGAGGTGGAGCAGTGCTGGAAGCCACTTGCAAACAACTTGCCAACAGACATGATCAACGTCAGGGGATATGGATCGGCTGTTCTGGATAACTACCTGTTCATAGTGGGCGGATACAGGGTGTCAAATCAGGAGATCTCTGCTGTGCACTGCTACAACCCCTGCAGAAACGAGTGGAACCAGGTGGCACCCCTCAACCAGAAGAGGTACATTTGCCTCTCACAACCTCACCGGTCGTAGTTTCTTGATCATGTCTCACCCTCTGTGTCCTCTCCAGGTCCAACTTCAAGCTGCTGGCAGTTCAAGGGAAGCTGTATGCTGTTGGAGGCCAGTGTCTGGGCACCGTGGAGTGTTACAGTCCAGAATATGACTGGTGGACTTGCGTGTCTTCAATGCCTGACCCGCTGGCTGAGTTCTCAGCTTGCGAGTGCCAGGGTATGATCTACGTCATGGGTGGATACACTGCCAGAGGTTTGTATACAGAACCTTGATCTGAAGAATCTGGGAATTTATGTTCCATTGCTTCAAACTACTGGGAAATAGTGTGACATATTACAGAAACGGATCTGACCAGGCTATCAACAGGCGGTCTGCTCCACTGCAACCAGTTGACTGTGTTTTTGTGTGGGAGAAGGTGAAGAAATGTTTACCATATTTTCCGGCCAATTTTCATGTCCTGCGACTTATGGGGCGAAGCGACTTATTTATGGATTTTTCCCCATATTTTTAGACCAATTTTTGGCTGAGATATGACCGTTTCCATTCATTCTGACGAAAAAATGGAGCAGTACCACTTTCGGCCACTAGGGTCCACGAGTGTTCCCAGCTCATGTGTCCAACAGCAGCCGCCTCTGCTCTGACTCACTCTGTCGCAGCACGGCCTCCTGAACTCTAGAGGTCTGAACTAGTGTTACCTCAGTGTTTGTTAGCAAAATAGCTCAAGAACCATAGGACAGATTTTTATTAAACTTACAGAAAGTAATCACTGGATGCATATTTCCAAACTGTTAGCTGTAGGAGATGTTTGAGATAAAATTTGATTTATTTATAATTTATTTTCACAGCGCGCGACCGTTTGGAAGACGTCAAAGCGAAACAATTTAAATCCAACTGATTTGACCATTTCATGAATTTATTAAGGAAAAGTTCAGCTAAGACACATCTTTGCTATAATTTTCAGCAAACAAATAATTGTTTTTACCGTGTTAATCTTGTTAAAGTCCTTCAGTGCAGCTCCTGTGGCCGCCATTTGCAGTTGTCAGCGGTGACGCATAATAGATGTGACGTATACGGAGGTGCAACACGTTTATGAATTTTTCCAATTTATTGGCCTGAAGCGACTCATGGGGCAGAGTGACTTAAAGGCCGGAAAATACGGTAGTTCTCAGTTGAAAAGTGCTCAGTTTGATTCAGGGAGGTGGGATCAGTTCTGCTCACGTGGTCAAGCAGGAAAAATAAATTGCGACAATTGCAATTTTACAGCAGAGTTTGAAGCTCAATTTTAAGAACCGCAGCCTTTAAGAAGTTCATATCGCTTTCCGGCTTATATGCAGTTGTGGCAATCGGTGTTTTAAATTAACAATATTATATTTGTACTAACTGTAATGTACTTTGTGGTACATAAAAATAGATGACGAAGAGGATGCAGGTCGTCTTCACACTGCGTACTTTATTGAACCAAGGCTGAACAAAGACTGCCGTGCCCCGCTCGGGAAAGCCCCTAACAGCAGTACCCAGCATGCTTTGCGCATGCACTCTTAAAGTGACAGTACACTTATAACCATTCATTACATCTCCCTCCTTAAAAGAGAACTCATATGTAATTGAATAACAAATATTTTCCTACGCTCACCTGTAACAGAAAGTCAATTTTAACTGTAGGCTAATAATCAATTTCCAGTCCACCATCCTCCCTGAAACAACGAGAACACAGTTTCATGTTGACTCTCGTACCCAAAATACAAAATTAAAGTCACAACCCGTGCAGTTGGTGCATACAAACCATTACAAATAAAGACAATAATAATAATAATAATAATAATGAATTCAATTTATAACGCGCTTTTCATTAGTGAAAATCTCAAAGCGCTACACACATTGAATGCTACACACATTCATACACCGGTAGCGGCAGACTACCATGCAAGGTGCTTTCCAGTCCTACCGGGAGCAACTCGGGGTTAAGTGTCTTGCCCAAGGACACAACGACACATGGTGTGGGGAACCGGGATTCGAACCGCCAACCTTCCGATCAGGGGACGACTGCCATTACCACTACGCCACGGCCGCCAATGTCATTACAACCACAACAACAAAAAATCTGCTTCTCTCATGTCAAATCCTTTAAATACATTTGACTACAGATTAAGTTTAATCGGTGGTTTGCTCACTCTGCCGGAACGAGTAATTCTAGAACCTTCCATTAGATTGTCTTGCGTGACAGAACCCGGTATCACTGGTTCTTCTGTCCATCCCGTGTCTGTGTCTTCCTTTGAAGTGGTTTCATCAGGACCACTGTCGACTGATGTGAGGTGGCTGGGATTTGCCAACAGGTGGCGCCTGTTCCTTCTGTATCGCTCCCCTTGTGTTGTCTCCACAATATAAGATCTGGGTGTGGAGCTTGTGTTTTGGACTACAGCAGGATTTGTCCACTGTTTCTGTCCATCCAATCTTGTGAGCACCGAGTCCCCTGGGCTCAGTGGTGGTAAGTCTCGCACTCCATTGCGGCGATTGTAGAAATATGCTTGTTTTTGTTTAGCTGAGTCATCAGTTTGTTGAATTTTATTCATGTCAGGCCATCCAGGTTTCAGATTGTCCTGCAGGGTGGGCAGAGTCGTCCTGATTTTCCTGCCCATTAACAGTTCAGCTGGACTGGCTCCTGTAGAAGTGTTGGGTGTGGCTCTGTATGTCATCAGAGCGAGGACTGGGTCATCCTGGCGTAGAATGCTCTTTGCAATCTGCACAGCCCTCTCCGCGTGGCCATTACTTTGGGGAAAGTGGGGGCTTGATGTGACGTGAGAAAAGTCATAAGCTCTACTAAACTCCCTCATCTCTGTAGAAGCCAGCTGCGGACCGTTATCACTCACTAACACCTCTGGAATACCATAACGTGCAAAAGTAGCTTTAAGCTTGGCAACAACTTGGCTGCTCGTAGTAGTCAGTAGATGTAAAATCTCCAGAAATCTAGAAAAGTAATCAGATACGACCAAGTAGTTCTGCTTCTTAAACTCACATAGGTCTACTGCTACTTTCTGCCACGGTCTAGATGGTAGTTCAGTTGTAATCAAAGGCTCTTTCCTGTGTGAATTTCTGTTCTCTAAACAAAAGGAACACTGTTGAACTTTAGTGATGTCATGTCTCATCCTGGGCCACCAGACTGATTGAAGTGCTCTCTCTCTTGTGACATGATTTTTTTACTATTCATAAAATTGCTCAAAATATATATATTTTATCATTTAAATATGTTTGTTTTTGCAAACAAAATGATAAATCACTTTAATTTTGCTTTAAAAGTGATTTTGAACTTCAAGCCGTGTTTAATCATGGGAAATCCGATTACACTCGAACGCACCATATGTGATGTCACACTGGGCAGAGGGCTGTGGTGTCTTTAATAGCGGACAATTTAAAACTGGACGAATTTAGCAATCTATGTGAAGATTTGAGCTATTTGTCTTCATTTTGGGAAGCAGAAAATAGTTTGGGTGATGGAACAAGAAACAACAGGATCTAATTTAGGTCTGATGCTGTATCAGACTTCCTTCATGTCGAGCTGCTCATACCTGCGCACTGTGACAAGCCCAGAGCTCTGCCCGGTGTGACATCACAGATGGTGCGTTCGCGTGTAATGGGATTTCCCATGATTAAACACGGCTTGAAGTTCAAAATCACTTTTAAAGCAAAATTAAAGTGATTTATCATTTTGTTTGCAAAAACAAACATATTTAAATGATAAAATATATATATTTTGAGCAATTTTATGAATAGTAAAAAGATCATGTCACAATCCCTTTAAACCTTGGTGTCCATCATGAATCCTCTCTAGAACCTCCTCCCTCATGCTCACAGGGATAACTATACGGTTCTTTCTCACGACTAAGCCATCTAGCTCAGACAAATCTCCTCTGACCTGGTAAAAATCCCTCACTGACTCTGGAACTTTGTCAATATACTCAGGCCAACCTGACCTAATGAAGCTGCACATAGTCTGAAGCTGTGAGTCACTAGCTGTACTGTGTTTTATCTCTGTGATCTTCTGTGGTGTGGCTGGCACCTGACTGACAACAGAGTCTATGTGTGCTGCTACTTCATCGTGTAAAGCACTGTCTCCATAACGTTGCTCTGGACCTCTGGATAGAGCGTCTGCCACTGCTACGGTTTTACCTGGTGCATATTCAGCTACAGCGTTAAACCTCATAAGTCTCATCAACAGCCTCTGACATCTCACTGGAACATTGTCCAGGTCTTTACTGTTAATAAGGGGAACTAAGGGCTTATGGTCAGTAATTAGTCTGAAGTTGTCGAGTCCAAGCAGGTACTTGTCGAATCTTTCACACGCCCAGACGCCGGCTAAGCACTCTTTTTCAATTTGAGCATACCTCGTCTCAGCGTCGCTCAGTCTTCTGGACGCGTAGGCTATGGGTTTCCACTGGTCTTTATGTTGCTGGAGAAGAACAGCGCCTAGTCCGTAGCTAGCATCAGCTGACGTCGTTGAAAGCTAGGACTGGGGCTGCCGCCAGCAGGGCTTTGAGCTTCTGAAAAGCCTCTTGTTGTGCATGCTCCCACAACCACTCTTTGTCTCTTTTTAACAATAGGTAGAGTGGCTCGCCCACTGTGGACAGTTTTGGAGCATATTTGGCCAGATAGTTCACCATGCCCAGAAATCTTTTCAGTTCTGTTGTGTTGTTTGGTTGGGGAAAGTTCTCGATGCCTGTTACCTTTTCTGGGTCGGGTCGGACACCATCGCCATCGATAATGTGACCTAGAAAACGAACCTGAGCTTGTCTGAACTTGCACTTACGTTCGTTTAAATTGAGGCCTGCCTCCTCAATGACTTTCAGGGCTTTGTCTAAGTGTTGGTCATGGATCTCCTCAGTTTCTCCGTGGATGAGGATATCATCCATGTAGACTTCTGTCCCTTCGAGTCCTACCAGAGTCTCTGCCATTTTCCTTTGAAAAATCTCTGGCGCGTTGGTGATCCCGAAAGGGAGACGCCGGAAAGCATACCTCCCAAATGGGGTGATGAAGGTGGTGAGCATTTTACTGTCCTCATGCAACGGCACTTGATAAAACCCGCTAGCTGCATCCAATGAAGTAAACACTCTTGACCCTGCGAGTCTAGGTAGTATTTCCTCAACAGTAGGTAACACATACTTTTCACGTTTTGCCTCTCTGTTAAGCCTCCGGAGATCTGCACAACAACGAACCTCCTGCTTATTGGGTTTGAGGACAGGCACCATGGCTACACATCACTCAGTCGGTTGAGTCACCTTCTCTATGATGCCTTCAGTTTCCAGCCGGTGTAGCTCTTTCTTTACCAGAGGAACGAGTGGAAGGGGTATTCGCCTCGCTGTGTGTACAACGTATGGTTGGGCGTCGTCCTGTAGGACTATTTTCACTGGCTCTGTATTCAGCAGTCCTCCTGACCTGAAAACGCCAGTGAGCTCATTCACTCTTTTCACAAGACCCATGTTTACAGCTTCATGATGACCCAAAAGACAGTTGACTCTCCCTCTAATAACATAGGCTTTAAATGAGTACACCTTTTCTTTGTACTTTGTCGTAGCCTGAAACAACCCCATGCAGCTGAGGTCCCCCCCTGGGCCAACCAAGCATGTATCTGGTGGGTCGAGCTCTATTTTGGGCTTCATCATATTAAATGTTTTTAGATTAATAACTGTGGCGTCTGCACCAGTGTCTATTTTAAAAGTTATTGGGACGCTGTGCACCTCCAAATTAACTGACCAGTCTTCCTGGCTGCTTATTTTCCCATTAATTTCACCCAAAAAATAAGGCTGCTTCACCTCCTCAGTGACTTCTCTCACTTGTTTTGAGTGACACGCACGCTCCCAGTGTCCCTGTCTGGGACACTTATTAGGCCCGAGCAGCTAAGCGCTGCGAAGGCCTATGTAGTGTTTATTTTTATTTTTTTTCTTCCCCCCAAAGAAGTGGCTTTTTGGAGGCCTTAACATATATGAAAACTCACCAAATTTGGCGGACTCATCAGGACTGGTGAAAAATTACATATTTTGGGGGCGTGGCAAAAATTGCCACAGAAACGGCTCAAGAGCGCCCCCTAGAAATTTTCAAAATACCCTCCGCATTGACCTTAGTTTGACGTAGAATCATGAAATTTGGTACACTTGTCCAACTCACCAAGATGCACAGAAAACCCTCTGGCACCAATGTTGTACAATAAATGGTAAGGCGGCCATTTTGGAACGATGACCAAATTTTCACCCCTTTTTGGCCGTTTACAGCCTCCGCATTTGAACGAACTCCTCCTATGAATTTCGCTCGATTTGGTTCAAACTTGGCCAGTTTCTTCATAAGGCACGGGGGAACAAACGATATCAAAATTGTGCGTTTTCATGAATGCTGAAGGGGCGGGGCCAGACGTCAAAGTTGGACATCTCGCCATGAAAAACGAAACGCTTACAGCTCTTACACGAAAACTGTCTAATACATCAAACCTTCAGTGATTGACCCACATCCGGTCCCCTGCAATACTGAATTGGTCAAATCATGACATCACTTAAGCCACGCCCCCTGACAACAGGAAGTGTAAGGTTTTAGGTTGAACGGTCCATATCGGACCCTTGTTACCTAATCAACGTTGACATTGTGTCCAGTGACCGAAGACATGTTGGTGTAACAAGCTTTCCAATACTGTTCGTTTTTGTTGGAGCAAGTGGGCGTGGCGACGTGGCGAAGTAAGACGTAACGCCGTCACCATACGTTTGGTTCTAAACTCCACAGATTTGATCCGAGGAGTACCAAAATCAGTATGATCGATCATTGCCCACTCCTTGAAAAGGTGTCTATGCTAATTAGCAAATAGCCTCCACAGCGCCCCCTAGAATATTTAGAAACATCAGCCCCAACAGTTACATTATTTCTATGGTTATATCTCAGTGATACATCATCCGATCTGAACCAAATTTATTGTGCATCATCTGTGAGCCCTTGTGGACACATTGATATTGTGGTTTAACATATGACTCCAGAGTGCCCCCTAGATTATTCAAACTGTTATATCTCAGTGATACATCATCCGATCTGAACCAGATTTATTGTGCATAATCAGTGAGACCTTGTGGACACATTGATATTGTTGTTTAACATATGACTCCAGAGCGCCCCCTAGATTATTCAAACTGTTATATCTCAGTGATACATCATCCGATCTGAACCAGATTTATTGTGCATCATCAGTGAGCCCTTGTGGACACATTGATATGGTGGGCTAACATTTGACTCAAGTGCGCCCCCTACATTATTTCTATAGTTATATCTCAGTGATACATCATCCGATCTGAACCAGATTTATTGTGCATCATCAGTGAGCCCTTGTGGACACATTGATATGGTGGGCTAACATTTAACTCAAGTGCGCCCCCTACATTATTTCTACAGTTATATCTCAGTGATACATCATCCGATCTGAACCAGATTTATTGTGCATAATCAGTGAGCCCTTGTGGACACATTGATATTGTTGTTTAACATATGACTCCAGAGCGCCCCCTAGATTATTCAAACTGTTATATCTCAGTGATACATCATCCGATCTGAACCAGATTTATTGTGCATCATCAGTGAGCCCTTGTGGACACATTGATATTGTTGTTTAACATATGACTCCAGAGCGCCCCCTAGATTATTCAAACTGTTATATCTCAGTGATACATCATCCGATCTGAACCAGATTTATTGTGCATCATCAGTGAGCCCTTGTGGACACATTGATATGGTGGGCTAACATTTGACTCAAGTGCGCCCCCTACATTATTTCTATAGTTATATCTCAGTGATACATCATCCGATCTGAACCAGATTTATTGTGCATCATCAGTGAGCCCTTGTGGACACATTGATATGGTGGGCTAACATTTGACTCAAGTGCGCCCCCTACATTATTTCTATAGTTATATCTCAGTGATACATCATCCGATCTGAACCAGATTTATTGTGCATCATCAGTGAGCCCTTGTGGACACATTGATATGGTGGGCTAACATTTGACTCAAGTGCGTCCCCTAGATTATTCAAACTGTTATATCTCAGTTATACATCATCCGATATGTACCAGATTTATTGTACATCATCAGTGAGCACTTCAACACACATTGATACTGTGGTTTAACAGATAACTCCAGTGCGCCCCTACATTATTTTTCAAACTGTTACATCTCATTGCTAGATCATCTGATCTGTTCCACATTTACTGTGTCATATGTCAGCACTTCTAAACACACATATATTGTTGTTATTTGCTAACTGTTCTTGGCAAACGGGTGTTGGATGGGCACGACAGAGTTTGAGGTGGTGACCGAGCAGACGAGCTAGAGCTCCCGCGGTCGCCGCAATAAGGCCAAAGCTGCGCTAAGCTGCGAGGGCCTCAATGCTGCTTGCAGCTTTAATTACACTTGCTCTTGAGTGCGGGGCATTTCTTAATGTCTGAGTGTTTGGGTTTTCCACATCTCCCACAGCTCTCTGATTTCTGTGCTGTTTGGTGGTCGCTGCCAGCCTGCCACTGTCTGTGTCATCCGCTCCTTTCCATGTGGGCCGTTGTGACGACGCAGCGTGTTCACGTGAGCCTCGTGTGGATTAGACTGAAGACTGACTTGCTTAGTAATCTCCTCTGCCTGCCGCACTTGTTCAATAACTTCAGTTAATGTTAAGTCTGCTTTCAGTTGAAATCTGCGGGACAGTTCTTTATCTTTGATGTCGACTACCAGACGATCTCTGATGTGCTCATCACGTTTGTCTCCAAACTCGCAGTGCTCTGATAGCTCGTACAACACTCGAATGTACTGTTCTGCCGTCTCTCCTGGCGACTGGCTGCGCTGATAGAAACAGGCCCGCTCGTGTATAACGTTATGGCGAGGAATGAAGTACTCGTCAAACTTCTTAAGAACAGCTTCCAAGTTTTTCTTTTCCTCTTCGTCAGCAAAGTTGAACGAGCTAAATATCTTTTCAGCTTCGCTCCCCATAGCATAAATGAGTGAACTCACTTGTGTTTCTCCATTGTCCTTATTTAGCTTTGATGCTAACCGGTAGCGCGAAAATCTCTGTTTCCAC
>JBBPBX010048493.1:0-15546 GCA_038048925.1 Garcialebias charrua | reverse complement strand
CATCCATCCATCCATCCATCTTCTTCCGCTTATCCGGGGTCGGGTCGCGGGGGTAGCAGCCTAAGTAGGGAGGCCCAGACTTCCCTCTCCCCAGCCACTTGGAGCAGCTCCTCCGGGGGAATCCCAAGGCGTTCCCAGGCCAGCCGAGAAACATAGTCCCTCCAGCGCGTCCTGGGTCTTCCTCTGGGTCTCCTCCCGGTGGGACATGCCCGGAACACCTCACCAGGGAGGCGTCCAGGAGGCATCCTAACCAGATGCCCGAGCCACCTCAACTGGCTCCTCTCGATGTGGAGAAGCAGCAGCTCTACTCCGAGTCCCTCCCGGATGACTGAGCTTCTCACCCTATCTCTAAGCAGACATGTCTTTTTAAATCTAGGTCCACAATTTCAAAAGCACAAATGTCTTATGAAAATTAGGGGAAGCTAATCTAATCCGCTATTTATATTCGACAATTGGTAGCCGGCAGCGTTATGCAATATTTGCACTACACTGCCAACTGAAAAGTAACTAAAATGATCCTAAAAGGATGAAATTACAAAAATCAAAGGATTTATTTAATACTTTACGTACATATATTCTATTCGGCCACGAAATTAACAAAAAAGAGAATGATCTTTTAATCCCTAAAACCACTTTTAAATCTCAAATACACGGGTGTGTCGCCACCGCATTTATACATAAAAGTAACCCAAATACATAAAACTAACGACTCACGTCGAGTGGTCGACACAAAACACACAATACAATCCTCCGGCCGCGTTAATTTGGCTTGAAACAGCGGGGTTCTCTGCGGATTTATCCAGCACAACCAGCTAGACACAGTTAGCGTCCAGTTCACCTCTGACCCGGAAGATGTCAAGATTCTATAGGCAGTCAACAGATTTAATGAAAAGTAACTAAAATACATAAAACTAACGACTCACCGTCGAGTGGTCGACACAAAACACACAATAAAATCCTCCGGCCGCGTTAATTTGGCTTGAAACAGCGGGGTTCTCTGCGGATTTATCCAAGAAACCCAGCACAACCAGCTAGCCACAGAATTAGCCCCCGAGTTCACCTCTGACCCGGAAGATGTCAAGATGGAATAGTCCATTTTTTAGTAGGGGGATACAGAAATCGACCGGTTTTTGTATTGCGTATTTAATGATCGTTTTCATCGTAACTATAATTATTTTTATGTTAAATGTACATTAACAAGCAGGATCAATGTTAGGGATGTAGGTGACTGGCCGGGGCGCGGCGGGGCCGGTGCCCCTGCTGATTGGGATCCCCAGGCAACGGCATCATTTGCCTACATGGTAGATCCGAGTCTGTTCTCCGCTCTGCTCCCTCCCCCTCCAACCCTCCCTCCTCTCTGCTCTTTACGGTGGGGAAAAAGGTAAAACAAGCAGCTACGGAGCCAGCATAAGAGCTTGTAAATAAGTTTATTGGTTTTTACTGATAGATAATTAGTTATTAGCGGTACTGCATTTTAAATAAAAATAGCACAAATCCGCTTATGAATTATAAAAGTTAGTCAAACCACAAAAACGCTGACAAAAAGTTTAGGTCCGCTGTAAGCGGATTAGCGCTTTAGCGCTCTCTAGCGGTCCGTGCCCACCTTTGAAAATATGTAAAGAGAGGGTCAAAAGGTTCACTGGACAAAGAGCAGAAGCAGGGGAAGGAGTGAGAGGAAAAAGCATCCGCCTTCACTGAGAGCGTGTCTACAACTGTTAATATCATTTTGATAATGATCTAAAAGAAATTTCACTTGAGCAAACTCAAATATTATAATTTGAGCTGAGATCAGATCTACAGGAGAAATAGCCAGAATGATCTGGTGACGTGTCCTCAGTGGAGATTTAAAATACTGTTTGAAAATAATTTGTTTTATGAGGACAACCCCCTCCAGGCACATTAAAAACACAATTTGTGCAAAAATTAAAAGTTTTTTGGTGAAAATTGCAGGAAGCTAAAAATCCATCTACCGTTTAGCCTTGAATCTTTATTTGAAGTGCAGTATATGTATAAAATACATCAGATACCAAAGAGGATAAAGAGAATACTTCATTGATGTTTTTTAAAACTCTTTCAGGTTCAAAGCACAAAACAATGCTGGAGGCTCGCAGCGGCGCAGGGCCAATCAAAGCTTACCCTCGACCAGTATCCAAGCTGAAGAGCTGCAGCAGCTCGAGCATGAAGGGCTCTGGGCTGCAGAACAAAACCTTCCATTGTCAGATATGCAACGTCCATGTCAACTCTGAGGTCCAACTTAAACAGGTAGGAGCTCACAACACACAGATGCTGTCAAATAAAGTGACGACTTCTTTCTTTTTGTTTTTATAATTACATCTTTGCTCCTTCTGTAACTTCTGATCTTCAGGTTTTACTCTACTGGTTATGGACTGATCAAGATGTTATTATTTAGCCGTACGGACAATGTATTTCCTGTAATGACATTTGAGCCTCATGTTAAAGAGTTTTTAATAATGCTAAAACATTTAGGTATTGCAGATTTTGCAATATATTTTCAGCAATAAAAATAGACTCACAGATTCATAAAGTCCCCCAGAAAACTGGTTTAGTCTTTACTTCCTTTCTCTCTCTCTTGCACACTCGCTGTACTTCATATATTAGAGTAATTGTACTCAAACAGCATCTAATTGCAATTTAAACTTTATTTTATCCATAACAAATGCACGCATACTTTGAAATACTTGAAAAATAAGTGATATATCGTCCTCCATTTTGGTGTGTGGCTAGGCATAAGAAAGGTCCCTTTGAGTTGCCACGTAAATATTCAAGATGGCTGCCATCATATTAATAAATATGTAAAATGTGTGAACTGGATAACTTTAAAATTAAGCAACTTGCCAACTTCCATTTTGGTTTGAGGCTGCATCTAGGTGTATGAAAGGTCACCATCTAAAATTGGGTTGCCTCATCAAAATCCAAGATGGCCACCACCATATTTCTATGTAAACCAGACACAACTATGCTTTCTATCCATCCATTATATTTTATCCGCTTCTTTCTTTTTGGGTTGCGGGGGTCACTGTTGGTGCCCATGTCCAGCCATCACTGTACGAGAGGTGGGGGGTACACCCTGGAAAGCTCTCCAGTCTATTACAGGGACACATATAGACAAATGAGACAAAGAACCATTCACTCTCTCTCTTTCATCTAGGGACAATTTAGAGTCACCAATCAGTCTAACATGTGTGTTTTTGGTCTGTGGGAGGAAACCAGAGTACCCAGAGAAAACCCACGCATGCACAGAGAGAACATGCAAACTCCACCCAGAAGGGCACCTGGACCGGGATTTGAACCAGAGTGACCTGCTTGCTGAGAGGCAGCAGCTCTACCACTTGTGCCAACCTGCTGCCCACTATGCTTTCTAGATTTTACATTACTTAAAAGTATAGGTTTCTCAAATAATTTGTAGTTACCATGGCCACCATTGGCCACCGCCTGGCTAGCTTCCTCTGCTAGCCAGGATCTGTCACTCTGTCAGACAAGCAAAAAAAAAAAAATTCTACCTCTCTTCTTACACACAGCACAACTCCTACCCATTTGAATATCTTGCACCATTAACCTTGAGGTTTACTTGCATTCCTTGTTCAGTTTCACTCCAGAAAAACACTAATTTCAAAAACCACAAATATTCATTGTTCAAATCCATCAGCAATGCGGGACGTTGGCGTACCACTTGTTTTTGTTTTGGTAATGAAAGTCTTGGTTTCACAAAGTTGGTTGACTTTTGTTTACTTTACATTATAGATTTAATATCTCAGCATATTATGTAAAAATGAAAATTGGACTCAAGCAAAGAAAGTGATATGTTTATGTTATTAATTAGCATTTTCAGGATTCAGCTGTTTTTTTGTGATGATTCACATCATTGTTGAGGCTCACAGAGACTGGAACAGATTCATTATGGATCATGACTCTTGGAGCAAAATGTCTGCTGAGACAAAACATACATA
Source organism: Garcialebias charrua (assembly GCA_038048925.1). Lineage (NCBI taxonomy): Eukaryota > Metazoa > Chordata > Actinopteri > Cyprinodontiformes > Rivulidae > Garcialebias > Garcialebias charrua. The sequence continues at coordinate 11,578 of JBBPBX010048493.1, read as the reverse complement.
CAGTACTACTGCTACAATACATACTACTACCATACATACTACTGCTACAATACATACTACTACCATATATACTACTGCTACAATACATACTACCACTTCAATACATACTACTACTAGCCTACCATACATACTACTACTACCATACATACTACTGCTACAGTACATACTGCTACAATACATACTACTACCATACATACTACTGCTACAATACATACTACAGCTTCAATACATACTACTATTACCATACATACTACTACTACCATACATACTACTGCTACAATACATACTACTACCATACATACTGCTGCTACAATACATACTACTACCATACAGACTACTGCTACAATACATAATATTACCATACATACTGCTACAATACATACTACTACTACCATACATACTACTACTACTACCATACATACTACTGCTACATTACTACTACCATACATACTACTGTTACAATACATATCACTGCTACAATGCATACTACTACCATACATACTACTGCTACATTACTACTACCATACATACTACTGCTACACTACATATCACTGCTACAATGCATACTACTACCATACATACTACTGTTACAATACATACTACTTCCATACATACTACTGCTACAATACATACTACAAACTACTTTTAGTGAAACAAATACCAAATTGTATGAGATAAATACATTAATTAAAATGTTTAGGGGCTTGATTGTAATAAAGTGATACACATACATCTTGAGCTTTTCTGTGCTGTTGTGATTTGGTCTAAACCTTTTAAATTTGTCATTGGGAGTTGATTTGAAAATGAATATCTTAAAGATTTATGTTTGTCCTTTTGTGCAGCTTGATAGGATTCTGTTGTCTCTTGACTGTCCCTTTAGTCCTTGTCCTAGTTTTCAGCCTGTCCGTGTTCTTCATGTTGCAGCACATTTCCAGCAGGAGGCACAAGGACCAAGTGGCAGGAAAACCCACCAAACCCAAATACAGCCCTTATAATAAACAGCGGGGCAGCTCACTCACTGTAAGAACTTGATTTTTCTCCTCTTCAGATCAATAAATCTACATTTAGTTGATAACCAGAGACCACGTGTTTGTCAACCTATATACACCACTTTTTATTTAGCATTCAGTTACCTGCCTAATTCTCCTCTTCATTTGTATTATTTTCTTTTCCTTTCCCTTTGTTTCTTGATCTTTGCTTTCTTTTATTTTAAAAATGTATTCTTCTCTTCTTGTATCCTTGTTTGCTCTCATCACTTCTTCTAACTGTATTCTTGTTTGCCTTTGTTTTTTCCTCTTATCGTTGATCACTGATTATCATATTGATTTATTTTGTCTTAAAGAACTCTGGCTACCCGAGGGGGTTGGGGTTTGTTCATATGAATCACCCACTCTTTCTGTGAATTTTCACATTTCTTGAAGAAAAGTTCAAGGAGGAGTACAGTAATTGCAATTTTTCTGTCAAGATTATTGATTAATGCTAAAGCAAATATTAGTAAAAACCTTTTTGGAGTCTTTGACCCTCTGTCTTTTTCATCCAAAATGGAAATCAGAAGACAGGAAAACAAAAAAAAACAAAAAAACACTTGATTTGTTGAGTATTGTTCGCCCTTATTCTCAGCATTTATGTGATTTTTCAGACTTTATCTGACTTATTATTGCATACTGATAAAGTTGTAAGAGTTATGGACTTGAATATTCATGCAAATATTAAAAGTTGTAATTTAAACCTATTAAATGGCAATTGCCCACCCACAGGCCATCACGACATCTTTCTGTTTTTAAGAGTTGCTTTGCTTTACCGTTGCTTCTAGTTTAAATAACATGGTGTCAAAATGGTGGTGTAGACCCTATTAACTGACACCTCTTTTGACCAATCAGGTGGATACGATCTCTCCAGAACCAATAATATCAACTAGTCTTGGTCTGACCAACTGACCAATCAGCTCTCACCTGTTCTGATGTTACAGACGTACAGCCAATGAAGTTTATGTCACATGGATGTGCAATGTTTGAGGTCAAAATATAAAATGGAAGTAGGAAACACATTTTAAATTATTTTTAGCCTGCGGCTGCGTGTGCCCCGAGCGGCGGTTGGGGGCTGTTCAACTAAAAGTTGTCAACGCTGTAAAGAGAAAATTTAGCTCTTACAAGGTGACTGAGTGATTTAATAGAAGAGTGATTTGTCAGATAAAAAAGCGAGCAGTGAAGTGTCTCTGGAAGCACCAGAGTTAGTCATGGAGTTCCTCAGAGTTCAGTGCTTGGACCAATACTCTTTACTTTATATATGCTTCAGTTAGGTAAAGTTGTTAAACAGCATGGGATAAATTTTCATTGTTATGCAGATGATACTGAGTTATATGAAATCGATTATTCCAATCATTTGTTATGAATTGACACTATAAAATTAAACTGAACTGAATCAAATTGTCTTTTCTCCTCTGACCAATTCCTTGCTCCTTACCATTATTTTTTACATTTTTCCTCTGTGTTTTCTTTTATTCTTGTTTATTCACTCGCTTTTTATGACTTTGTTTCCATGTTTACTTTCTTTTCTTTCTCTTTTTTGATTTTCCGTTTTATTTTTTTTCCTCACTTCCTGTTGTTACCTCCTTGTTCTTATGTGTTTAATATTCTCTTATTGTGTCCTTGTTTCCTCAGAAGGAGCTGGTGAAACCTACAATCGCCCCCTCCTTTCTCTCCACTCCTTTTGCTCCTTCTCCCTCCCCGCTCCCTTGCCCCATCTCCCTCCCTTCCTCCTCGTTTTCCTCCTCATTTCCCTCCTCACCCCTCCTCTCACCCAACTCCTCATCCCTCGCCCCCACTATTTCTTTCCATCCTCGCCCCTCGCCAACCTCGTCCCTCTTCAGCACCTCCTTCCTGCGCCCGGCTCCCGGACCCATCAGAGCGAGTCATGGATCTATTCTTTTCTCACCATACTGATGATTGTGGGACTGGTGAGGAGTTGAACATCCGACCAGCTGATTGTTGAGCTTCTGGGACATCAGAGACATCAGACCTGTTGTCATGGCCTCTTCAGCTGACGAGGATTTACAGATGCACAAGAGGACTGCCTGGATCAGACATTCTGTAACCTGATGGCTCCACCGAGAGTGGAAGTGGATCTTTGATCATCTTCGGAACTGAACCTGAACAGAATCAGAACCTGTAAGGTTCATAAACTGGAAGACAAGATAACCCTTTATGCAATCATAGAAATTTCCTGAAAAAAAAAAATCCCATCATTATTTAGAAAACAATGTGTTTCTGAACTGTCTGTATGCAGCGTACTCAAGTCATTGCGATCCTGCTAGTTGAGTTGATACTGGAGGTCCAGCTTCAAGGAAAGTTTGGTGCAGATTGAACATGTGTTTAGAAACAGACTGCTGACAGTTGGTGACGGCCTAAAACAAACAAAAAGGAGAAAAAATATATTAAATTTTGATTTAATTGAAAGTAGCACAGCAACAATGAAGACGAACTAATGGAAGTTTGTCCTTATTATTAAAAACCCAAAATGCATCTAAAGGTTAACAAAAGGTCTTAACCCTGACAGTTTAAGAAGAAGAAACGCTGGCAGTTATACAAAAAGGATGTAGGAGCTGTTCTTCTTTCTGCTGATGGAGTAACCAGCTCAAACATGTCAGATAACATAGATGTCTAAAACAATGTCTGTTGTGAAACAAAACTGGCTGCTGCTGTTTTCAGGTCATTCCTAAACTCATGTTTATAACGTGTCAGCTTAAGGGGGAAGAATATAAAGAGCTGAAGTAGGCAATTTTTATGTTTTCTCAATGTTATTTGGATTTGAACTCTGATATCAGGACAAAAATGTATTTATCGTCTAATTTAAGAAATACGCAAATGCAGTCAATAACCATTCCCCTACGGTTCAACCGAACTAACTGTACTGGTTTCCATGGATAAAAAACATTTGGGGAATTTTTGACCTCTAATGATTTCTATGTAATTGAACCACAATAAGATCTGTAATATTAAGTTAAAAAATGCATTTTAAAATTCTAAGCATAACACAAATGTTTAGAATTACATTCTTCATATAACAATATTATTTATTACCGGTAGCCATATTACAGGTCAGTTTTAGATAGGTGACCTCATTTGTTCAGTATTTTAATCCAGTCATCATGTGTTTTAGCTATAAAAAAAACTCAGCTGCTGTAATAATAAAGGAACTGATTTAAATGGGCTCTGAAACACCACCGTTTATCATCTTGCTGTGCTCAGTAAAGTCTACACCTCAATGGGTAAAAGAAGCCAGGACAATTTATGAATTGCTGTCAGGCAGGGAAAATAAAACCCATAAGCATTTACCAGTTCACAGGAGTTGGACAAAACTTAAAGCAATAAAGGTGGACTTACTTTAAAGTCACTGATTCTGAGCAGTTTGGTATTCCTTCACAGCCTGCTGATTAGACCTGAGTTTTATTTATGTCCTTTGTTACATTCATTTTAGAGCATTTTACCTCCAGGTATAAATTGAACAAATGCTAATTTATTTATTTACTAATTTATAGATTTGCCTGGTCAAATAAAGGTTAATAAAATAACATGTTATGTATTGTCATTATTGTATGTTCGCATACAATGGTGAAATTGGCTCTCTGCATTGAACCCATCCACCACCAGTTAGAGCAGTGGACAGCTATTGAAAGTGCCTGGGGAGCAACTGGGTATAAGGTGTCCTGCTCAGAGACATCACGAGATGTTAACCTTTATTTAACCAGGCAAATCCCCTTGAGATCACAGATCTCTTTTGCAAGGGAGCCCTGTGCCTGAGGGCAGCCTAACATGCATGTTTTTGGTCTTTGGGAGGAAACCGGAGTATGCGGACAAAACCCAAGCACGAGAAGAACATGCAAACTCCACCCAGAAAGACCCCAGGTCCAACCAGGGATTGAACCCAGGACCTTCTTGCTGTGAGGCAACAGTGCTAACCACTGTCGTACTTCCAAAGAATAATAATAACCTCCCAAATATCTCTGATCTGTCTGAGTTTAAAGTGTCCGAGCACAGCTTTGACTAAAACATTTTTCCAGAGTCAAAAAAACAAATGCACTTGCAACATCTCATTTATTTGTATTTGGCTCAAACCTATTTACATTCATTCATTCATCCTTTATTTCTACAGGTTAGTCTCATTGAGCCTTGGGCACTCATTTACGAGAGACCTGATTTAACAAAGGATGATGACAACAGTATACATAAACAAGCATACAGTACTGGCTACAATTACATCCTTCGTGTTTTTGTAAAACAAGTTTATTCTTTGTGCTGTGAATATGGTCAAAAAGTTTTTTTTCATTTGTTGTCTTCCTTCCAAAATGTCTTCCTCAAATTGAAATTTCACAGCTTCAGTTTAACAGCATGTTAACACATTTTTTCAGTGTGTGATAAATGATAGGATTCAAGGGATTGTGACATGATTTTTTTACTATTCATAAAATTGCTCAATATATATATATATTTTATCATTTAAATATGTTTGTTTTTGCAAACAAAATGATAAATCACTTTAATTTTGCTTTAAAAATGATTTTGAACTTCAAGCCGTGTTTAATCATGGGAAATCCCATTACACGCGAACGCACCATCTGTGATGTCACACCGGGCAGAGCTCTGGGCTTGTCACAGTGCGCAGGTATGAGCAGCTCGACATGAAGGAAGTCTGATACAGAATCAGACCTAAATTATAATAATAATAATAATAATACATTTTATTTGTAGGCGCCTTTCTTGGCACTCAAGGTCACCTTACATTGTCAATCATAAAAAATAAAATAAAAATAAACCAGACACATTAAAAACATAGAAAAAACAAGTAAAATGAATTTAAAAAATAAAATAAAAAATAAGACAATGCAATTGTTATCATGCATAGGCTACTTTAAACAGGTGAGTTTTGAGTTTGACTTTGAAATGTGGCAATGAGTCTGTGTTGCGAATATCAGGTGGGAGTGAGTTCCAGAGCTGGGGAGCAGAGCAGCTGAATGCTCTGTTCCCCATAGTAACAAGACGGGCAATGGGAACAATGAGCTGGATGGAAGAAGAGGATCTGAGGGTACGAGCAGGTGTAGCAATGTGAATAATGTCTGAAAGGTATGGAGGAGCAAGGTTGTGGACAGCTTTGAATGTAAGGAGGAGTATTTTGTAATTGATGCGATATGGGATGGGAAGCCAATGAAGCTGTTTTAAAACAGGTGTGATGTGATGGATTGAGGGGGTCCGTGTAATGATACGGGCAGCTGAATTTTGGACCAGTTGTAATTTACGAAGGGTTTTCTGGGGTAGGCCAAAAAGAAGAGAATTACAATAATCTAAACGAGAGGTGACTAGACTGTGAACCAGAACAGCAGTGGAGTGAGGAGTGAGGGAAGGACGGAGACGATTAATGTTTCGAAGATGAAAGTAGGCTGACCGAGTGATATTATTGACATGGGAAGAGAAAGAGAGGGTGCTATCAAAGATGACACCCAGACTCTTAACCTGATGGGAGGGAAAGATGGAAGTGTTATCAACTGGAATGGAGAAGCTATGAAGTTTGTTTAGTATTGATTTAGTTCCAATTAAAAGAAGTTCTGTTTTATTGCAATTTAGTTTAAGAAAATTTAAAGTGAACCAGTGTTTTATTTCAAGCAGACAATCAGTGAGGGACGAAGGTGGAAGTGCAGAATTAGGTTTGGTTGAAAGATAGAGTTGGGTGTCATCCGCGTAGCAGTGAAACTGAATATGATATTTGCGAAAAATGAAACCAAGAGGGAGAAGGTAAATGATAAACAATAAGGGTCCCAGGACTGAGCCTTGTGGAACACCTGAGGTAACGGAAACAGGATGAGACGTGGATGATTTTAAATTAGATCCTGTTGTTTCTTGTTCCATCACCCAAACAATTGTCTGCTTCCCAAAATGAAGACAAATAGCTCAAATCTTCACATAGATTGCTAAATTCGTCCAGTTTTAAATTGTCCGCTATTAAAGACACCACAGCCCTCTGCCCAGTGTGACATCACATATGGTGCGTTCGAGTGTAATCGGATTTCCCATGATTAAACACGGCTTGAAGTTCAAAATCACTTTTAAAGCAAAATTAAAGTGATTTATCATTTTGTTTGCAAAAACAAACATATTTAAATGATAAAATATATATATTTAGAGCAATTTTATGAATAGTAAAAAAATCATGTCACAATCCCTTTAAGTCTATATCTTTACACTAAGATTTTAACCATATCTCAGAAGTTTATTGACTGGCTCCAAATTACAATTTGTATTTTGGCTTTTCTTTTCCTTTTTTACTTGACATGCATGCTCTTGTAATAATATTAATAATAACAATAATTTTTTTGTGGGGGGCTTTTCCTATCTTCAAGAGTTGTCACAGTGAGTCATCCTCCTGCATCTCACTCTGTCCTCTTCATCCTTTGTCCTCACTCCAACTACCTCCATGTCCTCTCTAACTGCATCCATTTATCTCCTCTTTGCCTTTTTCCAGGCAGCTGTATTTCTAACATCCTTCTACCAATATACTCACTGTCCCTCTTCTGGACATGTCCAAACCATCTCAGTCTGGCCTCTCTAACTTTATCTCCCAGTTGTTAAACCTGTGCTGTACCTCTGATGATCTCATTTCTAATCTTTTCCATCCTTATCACTCCTAAGGAGAACCTCAACATCTTCTACTTCCAGTTCTTTTTCTTGTCGTTTTGTCAGTGCCAGTGTCTCCAGAGTCACCATACAACATAACTGGTCTCACCACTGCCTTGTAAGCCTTTTCTTTGACCTTTACTGACACCTTTATTATCACATATTACTCATGAAACTTTTTTCCATTATGCACCGATTCTTGTTTTCACCTCTTTACCACACTCCCCATTTTCCTGGACCCCAAGTACTTGAAGTCCTGCACCTTTGTGACCTCTGATCCTTGTAGCCTCACTGTTCCACTGGCCTCTCTCTCATTCACCACATGTACTCTGTCTTACTATGGCTTATTTTATTTTAATTCCCATTTCAAGTGCACACCTCCACCTCTCTAAGATATCTTCCACCTGTCTCTGTTGAACCATGTATCCCTACAGCTATGAGCAGTGATGATTTCACGAGACTACAAATAAAATTATTTCAATTACTGTACAGCAAAAAAAAAAAAATCACACCATCCATCCTACTATTGCCTCTGATTCCCTGTCAGATGAGGCACCTTTAGAAATTTCACTAGAACCTGATTTATATCTGGGCTGTGAAGAGCTGGGACGTAGAAAGCAGCTAGACTCGGGACACATAAAAGGTGGGACAGACTCTAAAGGTCCTGGGGATACAGAGATGAACTGCCATTGATTACTTGGGGAAGGGTCCAATGAAGCAAGGAGATAATTTGCAGCTCTCAACATGGAACGGGAGGTCTCTGATGGACAGCCACACTTTCTGTCCCTCCAGGTACGTAGGTTAGCTGAACTGGACTATACAGCAGAGTTTTTATTGTAGAGCTCTGTGAGCTTGTCGCCATACCTGTTGGCATCTCTGGGTAGCAGTGTAGGCAGAAGGGACCCTGGCTGTCCCTGAAAGGAGAACACTGGTGGCTGGAAACCATAAACTGTATTGAATGGGGACAAACCGGTGGCGCTGGAGGGAAAAGAGTTGAGAAAGTACTCAACCCAGGGAAGGTTCTGCGAAAACTTAGCAGGTCTTGTTTGCACAGTAAACAGGATTTGGTCACCTTTTAGCTGATCCGCTCTTTCTGTCCATCTGCTTGTGGGTGAAAACCGGAAGATTGGCTTACTTCGATCCTCAGTATGCTGCAGAACTCTTTCCAGAATTGTGAAATGATTTGACAACCTTGATCTGACACAATGTCTAATGGGAGGCCGTGGAGGCAGAACAACTCCCGATAGAGAATCTCTCCCAGTTTCTTGGATGATGAGAGTTTAACAAGGGGGACTAGGTGAGCCATTTTAGAGAAGTGGCAAGAATAACAAACGTTTTTGGAATGGGAAAATCCATGGATATGTGAGATGATGGACGATGAGGAATGGAAAGTGGTCATATGGAATACGGCACATAGTGTAACGACCCTGTGTTGGTTCTGCTTTGGGTCCAAGTGTTTCTGTGTATTTGTTGAGTTGTACTGTGTTCTGTTGAGCTGTTGTGATTCTGTTGACCTCCGCCCTCATGTGTTGGACTGGTCGTGGTGGTAGGGGAGGGGTAGGAGCAGGGAGGAGGGACCGGGAAAAGAGGGACGAAGAAGGAGAGTCCGGGAGTGTGTTGTTGTTAGCAGGCAGCTAGCAGTGTGTTCGCTCACGTGTGTACCGCATTTTCTGTTGAGGCGTGAGCTGCAGCCTCGGTAATAGCAGCTCTTCCCTGTTTCTAAATAAACCCCGTTTGGCTGGACTCCGTCTGCAGTGTTGGCGTCATTACATTGGTGTCAGAAGTAAACCAACGCTACCGAGCCGGGTGAGTACTACTGGCTCGTCGCCTCCATCAGCATCATGGACGGAGCGTTCTCCCGAGTGAAGTTTAAAGCGGAGGGACTAGAGGATGAGGAGGCCTGGAGAGAGGAGCTCGTTAAAATAACTCAGGCGAAAGCTGCTCTGCGCAGCTCTGCAGCGAGCATGACTGCCGAAGCAGGACTGAGTACCGACGGGGGGGCGGGTCCGTCGACGCCATTTTCTCCAAGCTTGCGCCAAAAGACTCACATGGCGGCAGCCAGGACAGTTATGTCGTCCAGAACGTCACTGTCCCATTGAAGATGCCCAAGTACTCTGGTAGGTCCAGCTGGGAGGCCTTCCATGCACAGTTTGAGCAGCTGGCTCATGCAGGGAGGTGGACAGCGGAGCATAAAGCCCTGCAGCTGGCTCTCTGTCTACAAGCACTGTACTGGACTGCCTGTTGTTGTTAAACTCCGAGGACAGAAAAGACTATGATGCACTAGTCGGAGCTTTAAAGAGGCGGTTTGGACAATGTGTGCAACCAGACATTTTTAAAAATAAACTCAGCAACAGGAGCAGGTTGCCGGGTGAACCCCTGCGTGCTTTGGCTAATGACATTGAGAGCCTCACACGCAGAGCCTATTCACACATGCAGTCAGGGGTTCAGAATGAACTAGCAAAAGATCAGTTCATCAGAGCCCTGGCACCACCGGAGCTGCGTGTGCAGGTTCAGCTGATGCACCCCCGATCCCTGCAAGACGCATTGGACTTAGCAGTGGAGAGAGAGTGTTTGCTGGGAGTAGCAGCGGGAAACGACCTGAGAGGACAACCACCGGCATGCAGATCTGCGGAGGGGGCAGAGCTGAACCAGGAGAAACCTGCTTGGGTCTCGGAGCTGACAGAAATGGTCCGAGCGGTGGCACTGCAGTCGACGCGGGACTCCTCCGCACCCCCGGCCGTTTGTTGGGGCTGTGGCCAACCGGGACACCTCCTGAGGCGGTGTCCTAAAACAGTCAAGACGCAGGGAAACGACACGGGGTCTGCGGGGGGGAGGAATCGCAGATCCCGACCGTAGCCTCCACACCTCCATCGCCAGTGGGCGGGGGCCGACAGCTCGAACAGGGGGCCCGAGCCCAGAATCCCTCCGAAATTGACTCCGCCCCCGACCAAGCGACCGTGGTTGTGGTGGTCGGCCGCACATGTGTTGGAGACTTTTGTTATGTCCCTTGGCCCGTCAGGAAGCATGTGATAGGGCAGTGTCGGACATGCTGCAGGCTGATGTTATCGATCCTTCAAACAGCCCCTGGGAATCTGCTGTTGTCATGGTGCCCAAAAAGAATGGAGTGGCGTTTGTGTGTTGATTACAGACCACTGAACGGGGTGACTGAGAAAGACTCATATCCACTGCCTAGGGTCGACGAGTCACTAGACCTGGTGTCCGGCTCCAACTGGTTCTCGTCTCTGGACCTTCGGAGCGGTTATTACCAGGTCCCCCTAGCAACAAGTGCCAGACCTAAGACTGCTTTTTGTACGGGGCGGGGACTCTGGCAGTTTAAGGTGCTCCCGTTTGGACTGTGCAATGCACCTGCCACCTTTTCCAGGCTGATGGACCAGACGCTGGCTGACATTCCTCGCCAGGAGTGTCTGGTGTATCTGGATGATATACTGGTCCATGGCGCCTCTTTTGCAATGGCTCTGGACTCACTCTGTAGAGTGCTGGAGAGAATTAGAGCTGCGGGCCTGAGACTCCACCCAGATAAGTGTCACTTTATGCAACAAGAGGTGTCGTTTCTGGGCCACCGAGTCGGCAGAGAGGGGATCGGCACAATGGAGGACAAAGTAAAGATGGTGGCAGAGTGGCCAACCCCCACGACTCAGAGAGATCTTAAAAGCTTCCTGGGACTGGCTTCTTATTACAGGAGGTTTGTGCGGGGGTTCGCAAGTATAGCAGCCCCCCTTTTCCAACTACTCCAGAAGAACAGAGACTATGTGTGGACTGAACAGTGCCAGGGAGCGTTTGACCGCCTGCGGCAAGCTCTGACTGAGTCCCCAGTCCTCGCTCCTGCAGACCCTTCCCTCCCCTTCATCCTCGACACGGATGCAAGTGGCGTGGGGGTTGGGGGGGTCCTTTCC
>JBBPBX010048492.1:0-25728 GCA_038048925.1 Garcialebias charrua | reverse complement strand
ACCAGCAGACTGAGAGACAGCTCTGTTCATCAGGCAGTCAGAATGCTAAACACTCTGCCTGCTCTGCCCCCCCTCCCATTTGAACTGCCTTAACACTAAAACTTTCTCACACATTACCACACAACACAAAGATTTTAACACTAGACTCTGTGTCATCAAACGGGTTTTCACTAAACTCTCGGTCATGTGCTCATACAGTTTGCACTACTTCTCATACTTGCACTAATGTCTGTATTACATCACTGCCTATAATCATAATACTGTTTACATTCTCTGTTTACATTTATTAATACTGTTTACTTTTATTACTACTGCTTACATGTAATTACTACTGTTTACATTTATTTACACTACTCTAATATCTACACCACTGCTGGTACATATACAGTGTGCTCTGAACGGTCTTATTTAGGGATGCCCAATGTGCCTTACTGCATATGCCACTTTTTGCCTCTACAACAACATCAACTACTACCTCATACATATACTGTGTACATTGACTCATACGCTGCTTTGCCACTTTGCAAATGTCAATGCTAGAAACCTTTAGTTTATTTTAGTTATACTTTTTATACTCTTTTTTTATACCACTATGCAAAAAAACTCAGGACAGTGTTAGTTTTACTATTTTTATGCTTATGTCTATTATTATATGTTTCAGTGTTTCAATGTTTAGATGTTTACTGTTGCACCGAGGGACTGAGAGAAACGCAATTTCGGTCCTGTGTATGTCCTGCACTGTACATATTGCAGATCTGACAATAAAGTTGACTTTGACTTTGACTTTGATTACTGATAATCATTGTTTGGAGTCTTTAATAATACTGATCAGATGTGATCAGGCAATGTATTCACGGGTGTAAATGTATTATTATTAATACAGTACTATAATGACAGTTGAGCCGTGCAAATTTGTCCCACTGAAGTAGTTCTCAGTCTCAAAAAGGTTGATGACCCCTGTGCTACAGTATATTAGCTGGAGAGGGTCCTCTGGACGGGTTCAAAAAACAAAATATTGTATAAACGTCCAGAGTACCAGACTTAACTTCTTTTTTTTTTCCTACCTGGATTATAGAACATGCATCAGGATACTACAATAGGAATAGTTGAACAAAACTATAACAAAGGTGTGTCTCTGTTTAACGTGTGATTTTTTTCCCCCAAAACCTTCCAAATGTTATCTATGTGAAGGGGTCAGTTTTAGGTGTTTGTAGTTCATCATCAATATCTGCAAATTTAAATCCTACACTGTATTAAATCATTATTGTAGGAGTGGTGGCGCAGAGGTTAAAGAATGTGGGCCTGTGATCAGAAGATCGCCATTTCAACTCCTGGTACTGACACCATCAACATGTGGGCGGGAATGGTGAAACACGCCTGCTTCCACCCTCATTTGCTCCACTCTGGGCCCTTGAGCAAGGCCCTTAATTCCCACCATCTGTTCCTCTGGGAGCCCTAGATAGCAGATCTCTACTTCACACAGAGGGCTGTGGTTGCGTCAGGAAGGACATACGGTGTAAAAATAATTATGAAATATAAATGCTGTCTTCTCTATAACAGGCGGTTTGCCTGTATTATTACCAATCATGTGGTTTTTAATGTGCAAGTATTTTTTTAGCAACAATAAAGTTTATAAATTGTCATTTATAACGGCAGTAAAACAGAACTGTACCCATTTTTGACATATTACACTTCTCTGTTTTGTATTCCTTATGTTGTGCTATTTTTAAGGACTACCACTTCAATTTTTAGATTTTATTTATTTATTTATTTATTATTTTTTTTCTTCTTAAAAGCCCATCTAGGGACAAGTGCTGCGAATTAGCTGTTGCTATTGCACTATGATACAAACATGGGACTGCTGTTTTACTCAGTTTGTCTATGTCGATGTGTGTCTGTCCCTATCAAATAAATTAAATGAAAAAAACTCCTAAAGGTTGACATTGGAAGGGTGATTTAGCTGTTAATTAACTTTGTTAAATTAAAAAGGGTGAAATTAAAAAATAACTTTTATCACAGGCAGTCCTTTGTTCAGAACAGAATAACTTGAATTTTTTTTTCTGCCTTTAAAATTGTTTTTTGTAGTAATATGTTGGTGTTAAAGAGGAACTAACCTCAAATTTAACTTTTTTTAGCTGATAAACTCCCTAGAATGTGTTTAAAATGTTTCATAGCACTATGTCTGTGTTAATTTTCATGTAATTGTTCGTATTTGTTTAAATCGGCAATATTTGGTCTAAAAACGTGTTTACGGTAGTCCTATGGGTTGAACTGTGGTACTGCACCCTAATTCTCTCATTTGTCTACGATTCGCAGTGACGTGTTTTCGCACGCTTTTGTCACAGCCTTTGCTGCCTGACTATAAAAGTGGAGCCACGCCCCCGAGAAGGTCACTCCCCCTGCAGTCGAGCTCAGGGGTTGGATTAGCGATTAGCAACATAGCACTAGCATTAGCATAGAAGAGCAACGATGTTCCAACAAAGCTCTTCAAACTGATGTCCACCCACCCGTACACCATCAGGGTACAATCCGTTTGGAGGTGAGTACCATTTTACACCTTTCCATTCCATAATTTATCTTTTGAGTATATGACGTGTTTCTTCGTGTGCTGTATATTGCGGCCTGCAGTGTTGCTTCGTTGTGGCCCCACATAAGGTTGTGGCGTTTTTATCTGTTGCTGATCAATGCTATTTTGTGTTGTAATTGCGTTTAAATGCTAAAAATCTAGTGTTTCTTATGAACACCGCAGTGTGTGTGAACTCTTATGAACTCTGATAAGAAAGACCGCAACATCAAAAACCAATGGAGACTAGCAGGTGCTAATTTTAGCTGTTGTACTGGTTTACGATGTTTTAGACATGGTGTTCTTTTGCTGCAAATAATGTTATGGATCAAAGGTATTTATAAAATAATATGTACTTGGTGAATGAATATCATGGTCATCAGCTCTGTGATGCAGTATTTTGCACTGGGTCATCTGTTTGACAGATCAACAAGGTGATAAAACAGTAATGTTTCTCAATTATGTTTGTTTGTAAGGTGATTAAAAATGTGTTGTTCTTTTTTAGCTCCATGAGGCGTTCCACATCCAGAATCTCTGAGCCGTGCTTCCACAGATATCTAGCTTGATTGGAGACATGTTGACATGTCACTTTGGAGGTGACATAAGAGCTGATTCACCAGGTATTCATGTTTTATTTATTACGGGTACTCCAATTAACCTATTAGACTTTCATTATGGTGGACATTATATATAAAAAAAAGTTTTTAAAAAGTCTATGCAACATTAATTCTTGTTTATTTGTTCATTGCTACCTGTCCCAACATTTTGGGGATTTGTTGACACTATGAAATTTTGAATCAACATTTTTCTCCATTAAAATGTTACATTTACTCAGATTAAACTTTTGATCTGTCATCTATGTTCTATTATGTGATCTTTCCTCTGTTCAGGACTGCAAATATCCAGGGTCGGGATGGAGTGAGTGGGAAGTCGACTGCTGTGGCCTCAAGGATGAGGCGAAAAATAAATAAAATAAACAAATTGATTACAAATACTAGTTGTTTATGATTCATTTTATTAACAGTAAGTTAATTCAAAACAACAGAAGGTTATGTGTCGTGTCAGCCCTGCAAACCCACGGGACACCACCTCCAGGTCCTATGGATGGACGCAGTGGACAGAAGAACAGCAGTCCCAAACACTCCAGACCACCTGCAGGATGTGTCATGTTTGTGTAGTGAGTTCTTTAATAACCACACCGGAGTGTTACTTGAAGCAGGCAGCTTTAATCAAGTTAAGAACTGATGCAACTGTGTCATACAGTCAACATGTGCCCTTTTTACAACAAAGAACCAGGGCGCCCTCTACAGGCCAACTAGTTACAGTGCGCCTGCTCTCATGCTCAAAACAGACACTTATTTAAAGCTCTTATCATTACATCTCCCCTTTTTCAAAACAAACAAAACAAAACTTTTTCAAAACAAACAATAGGGTAACTAGCATTACTTTCCAGAAGTTGAACATTGAAACATACAGTAACTTAAAATGCATTGTTCATAATGATCTTAAATCTGTTCAATAAGTCTCTCTGGCGGTTTCACATTTCTGGAAGATCGTCTTATGTGATTCTCTTGTACCTGAGTTGGTGTCTCAGTTGTGTGTGCGTCTGTGCCGCCAACATCATTCTGCTGCATAACTGTGATAGGTTCTTTCAGAATGTCACGACGGTTCCTCCTCAACACTGCACCATCTTCCGTTTGGACGTTGTATGACCTTGGCTGGACTTCAGCTAGAACTGTAGCTTTTCTTGCCCAGGTACTGGTGTTGTCTTTCAGTCGCACATGGTCACCGTTCTGAAGTTCTGGTAGATTGCGTGTTCCTCTGTCATAGTAGTACTTTTGCTTTGCTTTTTGTCGTTCCTTGAATTCTTTCACCCTTACATCCACTTTTGTAGTCAGCAGGCTTTCTTTAACCGGCAGGTTTGATCTCAGACGCCGCCCCATCAGGAGTTGTGCAGGGGACATACCATGTTCTAGTGGTGTAGCACGATATATCAGAAGGCTCTGGTGAAAATCTTCATTACTGTCTTTTGCCTTTTTCATTAGCTTTTTAACTGTCTGAACAGATTTCTCCACCAACCCGTTGGACTGAGGGTAGTGAGGACTTTACGTCACATGCACAAAGTTCCAGTCCTCAGCAAAACACCGAAAACTCTCACTGGAAAATTATGGACCATTGTCCGTGAAGACTGTACAGTATTTGGAACACCATGTCTGGAGAATGTTGCTTTAAGAGTTGTTATAACAGCCTCTGCTGTAGTGGCATGTAGTCTGTAAACTTCTGGGTACAGGGAATAATAATCAGTGATTACAACATAGTCATGTCCCTCTAATGTAAAGAGATCTGCTCCTACCTTTTGATAAGGTCTGTCTGTAACTGAATGAGACCTCAGCGGCTCTGCTGCATTGCTTGCTCTGTATTTTAAACATGTTGGACAACTGGAAACTTCATTTTCTACATCTTGGTTAATCCGCGGCCAGTACAAGACTTCCCGAGCTCTCTTTTTACTTTTTTCAATTCCCAGGTGACCTTTGTGAATTTTTTGCAGCATTTCTTTCCGTAAGCTCTTTGGTATGACTATTTTGCTCCCTTTGTATATGATGTCATCAACTACTGATAGTTCTTCCCTGCAGTTCCAGTACTCGTTTATTTCAGGTGTGCAACTTTGTTTTGTGCTGGGCCATCCATTCATGATGGTTTGAGTGAGGTTTTTCATTGTCATGTCTTTCTTCGTCTCATGTCTTATGAGCTCCATTTTGGTGTCCGACACAGGCAGTGCACTTGTGATCATGGTAACATAAATCTACGTCATCACGCATTTTAGAGCTTGTTACTTCTTTGGGGTCAACTGCTATTGACAACGTGTCGGCCGTGTACATTAACTTGCCTGGTGTGTACATCACGTTTAGTGTGTAGCGCTGCAAACAAATCATCATTCTTTGAATCCTTAACGGGCAGTCATTGAGCGGCTTTCTGAACAGTGTGATCAAAGGTTTGTGATCTGTTTCCACACAGACTTCTTGTCCTGAAATGAACTGGTGAAATCTCTCACAGGAGTACGTTATACTGAGCAGCTCTTTTTCAATCTGTGCGTATCTTGTTTCTGCATCAGTCATTGAGCGTGATGCATATGCAATTGGTTGCCAGTCTTCATATTTCTGTAATAACACTGTTCCCAATCCATTTTGTGATGCATATGAAGATATTTTTATGGCTTTTGCTGGATCATAAAACTTCAAGACAGGTTCAGAAAGTTCATTCTCAATAGTCCAGGTATCAAATCCGCTCATTCTGGTCTTGAACCACTTTGGACATGTCTGCCTGCCTGGGAGGAGTCGACGAGGGACAAGCCCCCAGAAACCATCTTGGCTACAGCAAACTGGTTGGTCCACTTAAGTTGTTTACTTGGTGGGGTAGCTTCAGTTTGCTTTGGACTGCTCTGACTGACGAAGCCCTCTGGAGTGAGGGTGAAACGTTTCTACTAAAAAGAAACTGTCCAGATGAACTGATTGAGAATGAGCGGGTTCAAGACAGGTTCTTTTGTTAGTGCCTTTTTCAGATCATTCCAGGATTTCTCATGTTCATGATTCCATTCCCATTCCGTTTTCTTTTCAGTTAGCTGTCTCAGCTGTGTCATTTGTTCAGACAAATTGGGGATGAATTTACCCATGTAGTTTATCATTCCATTGAACCTCTGTACATCTTTCTTACACTGTGGTCTTTGCATATTTTCAATTGCTGACACTTTTTTGGGGTCTGGTCGCACTCCCTCATTGCTTAGGATATCTCTAACAAATGTTAATTCTTTAACTCCTAGTTGACATTTTTCCTTATTCAACTTGAGTTTGGCTTTTCTGGTTGCTTCCAGAACATCTCTCAGCCTTTTATCATGTTCTGCCTTTGTGCTGCCCCAAACAATGATGTCATCCATTGAAGTGTTCACTCCTTCTAGGTGTTCATAAATCATATGGATTGTTTTGTGGTACACTTCAGGCGCCGAGGCAATGCCAAAAGGTAACCGAAGAAATTTAAATCTGCCAAATGGACTGTTAAATGTGCACAGCTTTGAACTTGCCTCATCTAACTTGAGTTGCCAAAATCCTGAGGATGCGTCTAGTTTGCTGAAGTATTTGGCATTAGCAAATTGTGACATTATTTCTTCTCTTGTCGGCAGCTTGAAGTGTTCTCTCTTTATTGCCCGATTAAGGTCTCTTGGATCCATACACACTCTGGGTTTTCCATTCTTTTTGACCACTATCACCAGTGAACTCACCCATTCTGTTGGTTCATCGATCTTCTTGATCACTTGCAGCCTTTCCATTCTGTCCAGCTCTTCTTTTAGTGGTTGCTGAAGAGCAAATGGCACTTTCCGACAAGGGTGAATGACTGGTGGAATATTTTCGTCTGTTCTGATCGTGTGTTCACCTTGTAGGCATCCCAGGCCCTGAAACAGATCTTCATATTCATTCATTAGTTCTTCGTAACATGTGTTTCCTTCAGTGTCGACAACAAGCACTCTCTTTACTAGATTTAATCTTGTACAAGCAGATAAACCTAGTATGGTTTGCACATCTTGTGTCACCACCACAAATGCAAGTGTGTAAGTCTTTTCTTTGTGTGTCACTTTAACCATGCATTTACCTTTCACTGGTATTGCTGCTCCTGAGTATCCTTTCACTTTCGTTCTAGTCTCATATATTTGAGGTCTTGGTCTAATTTTCTTCAGTTCTATTTCAGATATTACAATGTCAATGTCAATTTTATTTATATAGCACATAAAAACAACCAAAGTCGACCAAAGTGCTTTACAGTTAAAAAAAAATAAAAACAGAGTAAAATGCATCTAGTGCCACTAAACATAAAAGCTATCAGTAAATGCAACAACAATAAAATCTGCTCAAAATTTGATCTCACATTCTGCAAGGATCAAATGCCAAGTAAAAGAGATGAGTCTTAAGTGAAGATTTAAAAGTGTCAACAGTCTGAGCGGTCTTTAAATTCTCAGGTAAACTGTTCCACAGTTTTGGAGCAGCAACCGCAAAAGCCCGATCACCTCTGGATTTCATTCTGGATCTGGGGACATCTAAGAGAAACTGGTTGGTAGACCGGAGTGCTCTTACAGGAGTGTAGATATTAATAAGATCACATAAATATGATGGGGCCAGACCTTTTAAGATTTTAAAAACAAGCAATAAAATCTTAAAATCAATCCGAGAGTGGACAGGGAGCCAGTGAAGAGAAGCCAGGACAGGACAGGGGTTATGTGTTCATATTTTTTAGTTGAAGTTAAAAGACGAGCTGCTGCGTTCTGGACAGATTGTAAACGATGCAAAGATGATTTGTCTAAACCAACATACAGTGAATTACAATAGTCCAAGCGAGAAGTAATAAAAGCGTGAATCACCTTTTCAAGGTCTCTGAAAGAGAGACAAGACTTCACCTTGGCAATGAGTCTTAACTGGAAGAAACCGGATTTAACTACAGCATTTATCTGTTTGTCTAACTTAAAAGCACTATCAAAAATAACTCCCAGATTCCTGACATTGGAGTGGCTGTATGAAGCCAAGGGGCCAAGAACATTTAGGGTGTTACATTTAGGGATGCACCGATAAATCGGCCGGCCGATCGATCGGCTCCGATTTCCTTAATTTGGGGAGATTGGTGATCGGCCGATCTTTAAATGAGAAGCCGATTTTATCTACCGATTTTATCTGCCTCAGCAAAGGTTGGAAAATCCTGAAAATTTAGGGTGCATTTTGACCTTTTAGCACCTGAAAATCAGTATTGGCCAAAATCGGAATCGGCAGGTCAGACTTTCTAAAAATCGGTAATCGGTGATCGGCCAGAAAATTGAAATCGGTGCACCCCTAGTTACATTTGCCAAAGCTGATGGCTTCCGTTTTATTTTCATTTAGATTTAGAAAATTAAGTTTTAACCAGATTTTAATGTCATTCAGACAGTCCAGGAGTGGATCCAGTGGAGTGACCCTGTCTGACTCAATTGGAAGATATAACTGTGTATCATCAGCAAAGCAGTGAAAAGGAATGTTGTGTTTTCTAAAAATGGACCCCAAAGGCAACATGTACAAATTAAAAAGCAGTGGACCTAAAATAGACCCTTGAGGGACTCCACAGATCAAAGGAGCTGGAGATGAAGAACAGTTCCCTAAATGAACAGAAAAACTTCTGTCAGTCAGGTAGGATCTAAGCCAGGATAAAACTGTGCCTTTGATACCGACCACGTGTTCAAGTCGTGACAACAAGATGTTGTGGTCCACAGTATCAAAGGCAGCAGAAAGGTCTAAAAGCACTAAAACAGCAGATCTTCCTGCATCAACAGTTAAAAGAAGGTCATTAAAAACTCTTAAAAGGGCTGTTTCTGTGCTGTGGCCTGATTTAAAACCTGACTGGAATTTTTCACCAATGCTGTTGGCAGTTAAAAACCTCTTAAGTTGATTAAAAACAACTTTCTCTAAAATTACATTGGTTTGGGCTCCTGTGTCAAGTTTCATTGCAACATATGAGTCATTAACCTTTAGTGTCATTATCCAATCCTCTTCATCATTATTGTTGTTTGTCACCACATCTACATAGAACTCTTCGGTGTCACTTTCATCCACTGCATGAATTTTGCTTTGCTGGTCCTGACTTTTGCAGCATCTGGCATAATGGTTCTTTTTGTTGCAGTTGTTACATATTTTCCCAAACGCTGGACATCTTCTTGGAGGATGCTGTGTATCACACCGGTCACGCTTATTCTCTTGTCTCTCTCTGTTTGATGGCTTCGGATTCATATTTCCTCTTGTAGGTGTCCATTTTGTTTTTGACATCCTGTTTGTCTCCTTTCTTATCGTATCGACTGTGTTGTCTTCGCTGAACAGTTCTTTAGCTTGAGTTTTCACTGTCTCTGCTGCTCTACACAGAGCTATTGCTTTTTCCAGATTGAGATCCTGTTCTCTCAACAGTCTCTCCCTCAGACCATTGTCTGGGATTCCACACACCAGCCTGTCTTTGATCAATGAGTCTGCCAGTCCGCCAAACTCGCACGTCTTGCTTCTGTTGGTTAACTCAGTTACATACCGATCAATAGTTTCACCAGGTTTCTGCACGCATGTGAAAAACCTGTGTCTCTCAAATGTCACATTTCTTCTGGGTATGCAATACTCTTCAAACTTTTTAATTATTATCTTGAGCTTCATCTTATCAGCTTCTTCGTCAAAGGTGAAGTTATTGTAAACCTCTAGTGCATCGTCGCCGATCACGTGCAAAAACACTGAAGCATTCTTTTTCTCGTTCTTTTCATCTGCGCCTATTGCAGTCAAGTACAGCTCAAAACGTTGTCTGAATCTTCTCCAGTTCTCTGCCACATTACCTGTCAGTTGCAAACTAGATGGTGGGTGCAGTCCTTCCATGTTCAGTTCTTATTCACACGCTGAGTATGCTCACTTCTTTTTCTGCTTCTCGACCAGCTAGGTGGCTAGCTCCGTTAGCATTAGCATCCGGTAGCGTTAGCAACTCCAAAACGTGGCTTACTCTGCGTCCGACTTTACAAACGGTTGCTCCTCTTCAAGTCCATCTTCTGACACCATGTCATGTTTGTGTAGTGAGTTCTTTAATAACCACACCGGAGTGTTACTTGAAGCAGGCAGCTTTATGCAAGTTAAGAACTGATGCAACTGTGTCATACAGTCAACATGTGCCCTTTTTACAACAAAGAACCAGGGCGCCCTCTTCAGGCCAACTAGTTACAGTGCGCCTGCTCTCATGCTCAAAACAGACACTTATTTAAAGCTCTTATCATTACAGGATGCTCCACCTGCCAGCCAGAAAACAAACACCAGGGTGTCAGCTGTAGCACCCAACATTGTCGTGGATGTACCGGTAGGTCTCAGGAGATGAAGCAGCTCTGGCCGAGACTCTCTGCATCATCATCAGATCTTCTTGGTTAAAGTAACAGTCCAGGACTATCAGGTTAATCCTCCAGTACAAGGGTCTGGTCCAGGAAATGTAGACAACATATAGTGATATAAAACATTTTAAACACATTCTAGGGAGTTTATCAGCTAAAAAAGGTTAATTTTGAGGTGAGTTACACTTTAAGGTTCACCAAATTACAATGTGTTGAAAAAGAAGGATAATTAGTTATATTAATGAAATGAGTGGTACACAGTCATGAATTATAACAAAAATAAGTTTACCCGTAGTCTGGCCAGTGACTGTATTTATATAAAATAACACAATTGCTTCAAAAACAAATTACCGGTATGAATGTGCAAAATTGTCTTCCAGACGAATTGTACTTCAACAACAGCATGTCCATTGACTGTGTTTGAACACGAAAACATATACAGTAATCACTTAAAAAGTATATAAATGCAGACATGTTTTAAAAAGTAACAACTGAAAACCCACAGTTTTTACTGTGCAGAACCTGTGCAAAATAAACTATAAACTACTAAAAAACAAAATGGAATAGTCGGCCCAGAGTCCATCCTGGCTGCAATTACTCTTTGTGTGGGTGCTTGAGTCATCACAGTTCTCTGAAAAAAACATTTTAAAGGATACACAGTATTGTTAAATTCATTGCAATTGGTTTGGTTTGCTGTTTAGTGCTAATTTATAGTCAATTCAACAAACAACGTGTGTTTAGTTCTGGGTTGCACAACACAAATAAGCCAAAGTGTCAAACAAAACGAGGGTAGAAGAAATCAATATTTTAAAATAAAATTTGTTATGAAACGTTACTTTTGTAATGCGCTAAATAATAAGATGTGGGGAATTAAAGTCACTGCAGCTGGCATGCAACACTGTTGTGATCCAAACAACGACAAAAACACAGCCGTACACCGCATGCCATGCAACTAAACACAGGTTTTTTATGTGTTCTGTGTTCAGAAGCATACGCTTAATGTGTGTTTGTGTGATTAAATACACGCAACAACATTTTACAACTGTTATTTTAGTAAAAGTTTAGGTATTTACTTACTGAAGACGCGAGTATCCGCCATTTTGAAATCTAACCTTGGGGCGGGGTGGGAGTTTACCACTAGAGGGGGCGTGAACGCAGGACAACCCCCAACCTCCTCCCCTCCTTGTCTCTCGACACGCCCATTTTGATGGAGATTTTGAATGTTGTCTGGGGGCGGAGTTAAAGATCCACAGGGTGTTTAGGCCCACTTTAATGTATATGCAGACAGAAGATGGTAGGGGTGTAACGGTACACATGGGTGTACCGAACTGTTTCGCTATGGCACGTTCGGTTCGGTCCACCTGCGTACTGTTTATTTTTTCACTCATTAAATTTTATTAACGGGAGAATATGCGTCGCAGAACTAAAATTCCTAGGCATGTTTCAGTATGGAGCTATTATCTTGCAGCACGCATAGCATTGTTGCGGTCTCCTGTTTGGGAACGTTATGGCTTTCTTGTTAAAAGACGCAAACAAATTCAAAGCTGTGTGTCGACATTGTTTCACAGAGATTGGATCTGCAGCAGACAACATGTCTGACTTGTTAACGCTCTTGAAATGGCATCATCTGAACGTGAACATCATCTACAAGCAAGAAAAGCAGCTTGTTGCAAACACCGCTAACAGCAGAAGCATTTAAACAACCTTCATCAGGTAATTCAGATAGGTCCAGATCAATAACACAAACTGTAGGAATTTTTAAAGCTCTGGATCTACGTCTGAATGTTGTTGATGCGCTGACTTTAAAGTTATTGAGCCTCACATCGACATCCATCACGTCAACACTTCAGCCAAAATGTTCAGCACTTTATGAAAAAGCTCAAACTGATATTGTCAACAAGCCTTGGAGCTGATTAAAGCCCTGCCCTGATGAACTTTCTTCAATTAAACTGCTCGAAGACTGAGGCCATATTGATTGGCACCCCTCACCAGATACAAACATCAACTTTAACAACAATCTCCTTCTCTGGTCAAGACATCCCCCTCTCCACCTCTGTTACAAATCTTGGAATAAAAATGGACTCTCATCTTACATTTGAAAATCACATTAAGCATCTGTTTAAAACCTGCTTCTTCCATCTTCGAAACATCTCCAGACTTCGCCCATCTCTGACTTTTCCTGATGCTGAGAAACTCGTCCATGCCTTTGTCTCCTCCAGGCTCGACTACTGCAACTCCCTGTTTATTGGTATCCCTGGCAAAAACCTTCAGAAACTTCAATACATTCAAAACAGTGCAGCAAGGATTCTGTTGAGAGTTCGTAAATTTGAACATATTACACCCATTCTCCATAACCTCCATTGGCTTCCTGTCACCTACAGAATTCAGTACAAAACTGCTCTCATTACCCATCAATGCTTGCACGGCACTTCACCTGACTATCTAAAGGACATTCTTGCACCATATTCATCCACCCGGTCTCTACGATCACAGAACAGTAATTTACTTCATATTCCTCGGACCAAATTGAGGACCATGGGAGACCGAGCATTCTGTGTGGCTGCCCCCCGCCTGTGGAACTCCCTCCCTGATGACCTGAGAGCTCCACAGTCACTGGTTGACTTTAAAAGCAGCATAAAGACCTTTCTTTTTAAGCAAGCCTATTCTGCCTCCACATGATTTTATCTTTGATCTTAGCTGATATCATTATTGATTTTACTTGATTTTATCACTTGTTTTATTTTATTTATTTTTTAAGCAAGCCTAATCTGCATCACATGATTTTATCTTTGATCTTAGTCGATATTATTATTGATTTTATTTGATTTTATCACTTATTTTATTTTGATCTTTGCTTTTTTACACTTTGTAGCACTTTGAGATTTTTATTAATGAAAAGTGCATTATAAATGGAATTCATTATTATTATTATTATTATGACGACGACGACGATGATGACAGAGAGATTCAACCACCTCATAACAACTGTTCAAGAAGAGGTATTGTTCTTTTATTATTATTATCTAATTAACTTTTTTAATTTAAAATGATCTTATTAACTCGTTTTTTTTTTTACCTCTTTGTGTTTTATTTCCAGTCTGGGACAGAGATAGCCACTGACTACTTCCTCTTCAGAGAAATCCACCAGATCACCTGCAACTTAGCCTCGTTAAAACCAGACCCTTGTCCTTCGCTTCAGACAAGGGTCTGGACTTTTTCCATTGACAAACGATTCTTGCTGGAGGCGTGGCCTCTGCTGATGGCTGCTCCCCCTGGTCTGCTGAACTTGACTTCAGCTCCGCCTCCTGCTGAATTTTCTCTCGCTGCCTTTGGATATTCTGCGTTTATGTTAATAAAACGTCCTAATAAAATAAAATAAAACCATGTAGCGCTAGTCCAACACACCAGAAGACCAGGAAATCTGATGGGACTCGGGCAGCAACGTAAAACCCGAGTTTAAATCTCTCGTGACAACCTCAGTCATGTCCTTGTTCATTTCACTCAGCGGGGGGAGAGGAGGAAGAGTAGGAGGAGGGAGCGATGATCACTTACTTTTGGCAAAAAAAAAAAGAAAACTCCAGATAAGGGATTAAGAAGGGGAAATTAATAAATTTGTGTCACATATAAAACAGTCCTGCATCCTTTGAATGAGAACATGCGAATGCTCGTTGGCTGCGCGCTCCCCCGTGGTCTTCTGAACTTGACTTCAGCTCCGCCTCCTGCTGAATTTTCTCTCGCTGCCTTTGGATATTCTGTGTTTATATGTTAATAAAGCGTCCAAATAAAATAAAACCATGGAGCGCTGGTCCAACACACCAGAAGACCAGGAAATCTGATGGGACTCGGGCAGCAACGTAAAACCTGACTTTAATTCTCTCGTGACAACCTGAGGCATTGTTCATTTCACTCTTCGGAGGGTGAGGAGGAGAAGGAGGAGGGAGGAGGGAGCGATTACTTGACTTTTGGGGGGAAAAAAACAAAAGAAAACTCCAGATAAGGGATTAAGAAGGGGAAATCAATAAATTTGTGTCACATTCCTATAAAACAGTCCTGCATCGCTTTGAATGAGAACATGCGTCTGCTCGCTGGCTGCGCTGGGACAGCTGGGGGCGTGGGTTAGGGGCCAAAAACTCCGCCCCTTCTGTTCTCTGATTGGTCCGGTCAAAAATCGGCCGGAGAAATCGTTGTTAATGGGAGAAATCCCAGACTGTGCAGTGAAGGGAAATGAGAATTGAGCGGAGCTGTGCAGGAAGGCGAGGGCCAGGCTACCTGAAGTGTGTGATGACTGAACTCTGAACTTTTCCAGGGACCTGTCCCACCTGGGGGAGCAGGTCCAAGAAGAGGTTGTGAGTAATGAGGACAAATACAGCCACACTGCTGCTACTGTTGTTATTGAGATGATTTTCTCCACCGTTGGAGATATTCACTGCAACTAGATCTGTGCTTTTAGCAGAAAATGTGAACAAGTTGGTCTTTTTGGACAAAAACTTAAAACTTGATCAGTTAGATTGTCAGAGTCAGAGAGAATTTATTGTCATTTGCACCGCATGTAGTACATGTGTTGAAAACGAGATTATGTACACAGGGTCCCAGTTACATCCAACAACAAATGCAAGAGAAAAACAATAATAACATCTAGGATTAACTAAGAGAGACATCAGCTAGTAATACACTAAGCCCTAATGTAGTAGAAAAACATCATTATAAACAGCAGCACGAACATGAGCAGATGGTCACAGATGAACGCAGATAGTCACAGATGAACGCAGCAACAAGAAACAGATCAGTATCAGCATGATGTGACATTTTGCAGTGTTTATTCTTATTATTTATTTATTCATGAGTCTGACAGCCTCAGGGTAGAAGCTGTTCCTCAGTCTAGTGGTTCTACATTTGATGCTCCTCAACCTCCGTCCCGAGGGGAGTGGTGCAAAGAGTGAGTGTGCTGGGTGAGTGAGGTCTTTCATGATGCAGGTGGCTCTTTTCCTGCATCTGGAGGTGTAAATGTCTGTGATGGTGGGGAGACTGACTCCAACAGACTTCTGTGCAGCCTTCACCACTCTCTGTAGAGCTTTCCTCTCTGCAACTGTGCAGCCTCCATGCCACACGTTGATGCTGGAGCACAGGATGCTCTCCACTGCACACCTGTAGAACGAGGTGAGGACTGGGCTTCTCAGACCAGCTCGTCTCAGCCGTCTGAGGAAGTAGAGTCTCTGATGACCTTTCTTGATCAGGCTGGTGGTGTTGTTGCTCCAGCTGAGGTTATCATTCAAGTGTACACCCAGGTACTTGTAGCTGGAGACCACCTCCACCGCAGATCCACCTATATACAGTGGGGTGTGGGTGTGTTTGTTCCTTCTGAAGTCCACAATCATCTCCTTCGTCTTCTTCACATTCATGTGAAGGTTGTTCTCTTTGCACCAGCTCTCCAGATGTTCCACCTCCTGTCTGTAGCTGGATTCATCATTATCTGTGATGCATCCCACCACAGCTGTATCATCTGCAAACTTAACAATATGACAGCCTGGATGTGTGGCTGTACAATCATATGTGAGCAGAGTGAACAGAAGAGGGCTCAGCACACATCCTTGAGGAGAGCCAGTGCTGAGGGTGATGGTGGAGGAGGAGAAGTTGTGGATCTTCACGGACTGTGGTCTGTTTGTTAAGAAGTCTAAGACCCAGTTACAAATAGAGGGGCTTAGTCCAAGTGTGGATAGTTTGTCTATCAGAGATTGTAAACGTTCTGTTACTGCTTATTGTTCTGGTTCTGACTGTTATTGTATTTATTAAGATTTTTATTATTGTTAGTATAGTTTATTTATTGTAAAGAGTGCTTTTTATTTAAAATATCACCCAAATGGGTCGCATTTATTTATTTTTATACAAACGTATTGCTTACTTGGCATATTTTCAAAATAAACATTTTGTAAGTCTTTATTTTGTCTTTTTTTTTGTACCGAAAATCAACCGAACCGAAATTTGATTTTAGTGTACTGTTACACCCCTAGAAGATGGTGATTGTGAAGGTAAAATTGTGTGTGTGTGCGTGCGTGCGTGCGTGTGTGTGTGTGTGTGTGTAACATTGTCTTTATTGTTCATGTGTTTCAGTGGTTCCTGCCTCTGTTAAGAGCTCATTAAGAAGAAGAATCTCCTCAAGACTGAAGGCCTGATGTTGACCAGCAGGACCCAGAGCCTCTTATCATAAAGTGGAAGAAAAGACCCTTAGACCAGTCTGGTGGGTGACCAACTCAATATGGAGGAGACAGATATCAGATTTTAGGTCCCTACAGTTTCTTTAAAGAGTGAGGAGGATAAAAGAAAAAATTAACAGGAACCCAGATTTAAAGATTCACAAAGGAAGTTCCACCTCTTCAAAGACTGACGTTAACGAGGATGATGGAGGATGGTGAAATGACCGATCCTGACTCTCTGCTAAAGAACTCATCAGACTCTGAATCAGAACGTGAAGACAGTATGAAAGACTGGAAGGAGAGCAGGGCTCCTGAATCAGAGGTAAAAACTGTCAACAAATCTTTGAGCTGCTCTGAGTGTGGTAAGCAGTATGTCAGTAACCGGACTCTTCAAAGACACATGACAAGTCATTCAGGAGTGAAGTCTTCAAGATGTCTGCTTAATAAGAAATGTGTTGGAGAGAAGAAAAATGTAGAGTCATGCAGGAAAGTCCAGGCAAGACCAAAATCAATAAGCTGTGATGACTGTGGTAAAAGATTTACTTTCAAATCAAATTTAAACACACACATGAGAGTCCACACAGGAGACAAGCCGTTTCCTTGTGAACTTTGTGGACAAAGATTTAGTCGGAAGGCAAGTTTAAACTCACACATGAGAGTCCACACAGGAGACAAGCCGTTTCCTTGTGAACTTTGTGGACAAAGATTTAATCATAAGACAAGTTTAAACATACACTTGAGAGTCCACACAGGAGACAAGCCGTTTCCATGTGAACTTTGTGGACAGAGATTTAGTCGGAAGGATGTTTTAAACTCACACATGGGTGTCCACACAGGAGACAAGCCATTTCCTTGTGAACTTTGTGGACAAAGATTTAGTCAGAAGGCAAATTTAAACCAACACATGAGAGTCCACACAAGAGACAAGCCATTTCCTTGTGATCTTTGTGGACATAGATTTAGTCAGAAGACACATTTAAACTCACACATGAGAGTCCACACAGGAGAAAAGCCGTTTCCATGTGAACTTTGTGGACAAAGATTTAGTCATAAGACACATTTAAACTCACACATGAGAGTCCACACAGGAGACAAGCCGTTTCCATGTGAGCTTTGTGGACATCGATTTAGTCATAAGACACATTTAAACTCACATATGAGAGTCCACACAGGAGAAAAGCCATTTCCATGTGAACTTTGTGGACAAAGATTTAGTCACAAGACTCTTTTAAACTCACACATGAGAGTCCACACTGGAGACAAGCCGTTTCCATGTGAACTTTGTGGACAAAGATTTAGACAGAAGACACATTTAAACTCACACATGAGAGTCCACACAGGAGACAAGCCATTTCCATGTGAACTTTGTGGAAAAAGATTTAGTGAAAAGACATATTTAAACTCACACATGAGAGTCCACACAGGAGACAAGCCATTTCCATGTGAACTTTGTGGACAAAGATTTAGTCAGAAGACACATTTAAACTCACACATGAGAGTCCACACAGGAGACGAGCCATTTCCATGTGAACTTTGTGGACAAAGATTTAGTCGGAAGGATAGTTTAAACTCACACATGAGAGTCCACACTGGAGTGAAAACTTTCTACCAGAAAATATTAAAATAATTATTATAGGCCCTGAGATGCAACTGGTGTTTTAACATCCAAATAAAATTAATTCAGATTTTGTAAATTATATTCTGTAATAGGGGTGGGCGATATGGCAAAAAAATTATATCGTGATATTTCAGAGCATTATCACGATAATGTAGAGATATAGGACCCTCATGTCCGTATTGGAGTTAAACCTCTCCACATCTCTCTGAAACTCTCAGTGTTACACCTTCTTGAAGCTCTCAAGGAGACAAGTGGACACCATTTTTGTTACAATTATTTTGAATTAATGGACACCAATTAATCAGATTGAACTTTCTTTTTAATGTGTGTTAATTCAGAATTGATCAACAGTATCGTTTTATCAATTCTATGATATTCATTTTTGCAAAACACTCATTTCTGAAAGAATTTGTTTTCTGAAGTTTTATTTTGAAAATCAGTCAGTGCGATTGGCTCTGTTCCTGCCGGGAGAAGGGCTCTTCTTGCTTGTCTGACTCAGCACACATGCGCGGAAGCCATTTGGACGTGAACTGGACAACATAGTCCGTTAGTGTCCACAAAACTTCAACTCTTATCTCCAAGACGTATCGTCAACAGGTAACGAGGCGTTGATTGTGTTCTGAACGTGTGAGAAGCCCAGCTGAGACCTGTATGGGAAAGGTTGCCACCCTGTTTGTTTCAAAATAATCAACTTCGGTTAACTTAGCTTTCAATCTTTAATCTTCCTCCTATTTCTTCTTTTTCATAAGCCATTAATCTGTCAAGTAAATGTGCCAACAGAAAAGTTCCTAACTGTCTGTTTGATTTTAATTTGAATTCTTGTCAACTTAGTTTAGTAGATCAGAGCTAATATTGATACAAATGTTTAATGTACTTTTATGATAATTTCAATAAAAGGTCTATTTTCTGGTGGACCAACATAAATTGAAGTCTCTCGTGAAATTACATTTCTGGCTAATCACTTTAAAGCAATTCAATACCGGAAAAAGTGTGAACTCGCGAAACTGATGAAAAGTTTGTGCAGATAAGACCTGTTCGGACCTTTCATCCAAACTATAGGTAAGTCAGTAAACTGACCTCGTAAGTGTTTAATTACACAAACGGCCTATAGATTGTTACATATTGGTGGCTCGTCCGCGTTCCTAAGACGGTTATTAGGTTGTGTTTTGTGTAGCTTACTGTCACGGTATTGTTGGCATGGTTTTTATCCTGTGTTGGACTTATAGAATAGTTCTGGCTGGTGAGTGTCGCAGAGATTGCTAATCGTGGCATTGTCTGGTGCGTTTCCCGTTAGAATTATCATTTCTTTCACTTTTGAACGTATGTTTTGAAGCTACGAGTGATGTTTGTGTGTCTGTGTTTGTGAGACGTTTCATACCGTGTCGCAAACTAAAGCGTGCATTTATCATTTTGTGACCGCCGTGTCACGACTCTGCTTCTTTTTATTACATCTGCGGATTGCTGTTGGTCTGTTTCACACATTTGTTGCTCCTTTATTCCTATTCTGTTACAACGTGTGTCTTGAGGTTCGGGTGAGACCCACTCAGCTTTGGACCGGGATCCGGTTCCGATTGACGTAAAGTCCGTTGTTGTACACAGTTAGCGTGCTGCCTTCTCTGGAAGGCGTGGGGGTGGCCTGAATGTGTTGGGCTCGTTAGCAGTATTTTCTGTGGTGTATTCTACGTTTATTTTGTGAAAGAGTGTCCAGAACTTTGGGTAGAGCTAACGTTAGCATTTCCGAAGCTGTAGCTGCAAAAGCGCTGTGATTGGTCCATTGTGTGTCGTGTTCAAAAAAGTTGGTTCTGTAGACTGCTGGTTGTCAGATATTCATTTTTGCACACATTTCTGACAGTTTATCTGTGTTGTTTGTTTCTATGCACGTAATATCGTCGAAGACTGGCTTAACCGCGGTGTTTTACGATATTTATAAGTGTTTTAGAACGTTGAAAAGTCAGTTCCACGCTAAAGTTCGACCGACCTCGAGGTCCGTGAACGCAACGCTCGAGCGGCACGTCACACGTGAGTGACGTCAGGTTTGGAAGACTCAATTACCCATGAACACTTGGGTTTGAACTACATGTTCTGTCTTCGCTGTGATTGGTCGATTACGCTGTAAGTGGTGACGCTCCTCGTCTGCTTTCGCTTCAGCAAACCAGCCCTTACGAGTTTCGTGCTTGTTTGTCCGTTACTATCTCTGAAAATACTGTTTCATCGCGGTGTTTTTGAGATTTTAGTGGGTGGATTGAGTCAGTTGCTCTGAGACTACCGATCGCCATGTGACCAGGTCACGTGACGCCGGATGCTGCGTCTGGTTTAAGGGAACCGACTTGTCTTTTTCTTTTGAGAGAAAGTTTAAACATCACATTAACTGTCCTGAACGATGTTACTCACATCGAATCGTCTATTATGAGACTGGGGTTCTAGAGTTTTGTCACGTAAAAGCTTTAGATCTTTCTGATTGATGCTTTTGATCCGTTGTTAGACGTCTGTGAATGTTAGAAGCTGTAGCTTCGCTCACAGGTGACAACAGCGCCTCTATAGCGATCAGCAAGAGAAATTGCAGTCGCTGTGATAAACTTATCCAGCACTGTACCCCCATCTGCTGGAGGCTGTGAAGAATACGGTTCATGTATTTCTGTATGCATTTCGACTTTCCTGTTTTTTTTTTAATAGTGTACATGTTGAAATGTTGAACACACAGCATCTTTCATTTGATTTTCACATATAATCAAATGTTGCAGGCCAAACAGCTACACAGAATTAATACAGACTTGTCTGTTTTTTGATAAAACTTGATGCTTTTATCATAAATTCTGTGAAACAAGGCTGTCTACTAGGGGTGGGCGATATGGCTCAAAAATTATATTGTGATATTTCAGAGTATTATCACGATAACGATAAATTTCGTGATATAACCCCCCAAAAAAATCAAATGTATTTATTTGACAAAATTAACTTAACATGTTGCTTTGCAGTATTATATAAAATTTTAAAAAACAACAAGGGGTAATTTTACTGAAATTACTTTATTTAGTAAAGTATTTAGTCTCCAAGTAAAACTACACCTGCACTTTAGTTTTTGTGGTGGTTTTTTTAATCTATATTTTGTGCATACTTTTTCAATCTAAATAACAGATCATTTTTAAAGAGCAACTCCACACCCTGTGGATCGGTAACTCCTCCTTCCAAAATCTCCCTGAAAATGGGCGTGTCGAGAGACAAGGAGGGGTGGAGGTAGAGTTGTGCTTTTGTTCACGCCTCCACCTGCAACAACCTAAAACAAATTAAACCTCTAGCCAACAACATACACCAAGCAACAACAAAGAATAAACATGTAGATGTATTTATCTATTCCACCCATTCCATCCAAAACCAAAGGCCTAAAAAAATGAAAATGAAAAGAAAAATAAAACCGCTTGTCAGGAGTGAAATGCAGCACTTCCATATAAGGTATGCACTTCTCATCTCTGCAGGGGATTGGCTCTGCTTGAACCACCTGTGTGACATCACACATGAGCAGACATGTCACACATGAGCGTTTGCACAAATAAGAAAATTAAGGTGTAATCCACCAGTTCAACCCATAGAACTACCGTAAACACATTTTTAGACCAAATATTGCCAAATATTGCCAATTTACACAGATATGCACAATTATGTGAGAATAAACACAGCCATAGTGCTAGATAACATTTTAAACACATTCTAGGGAGTTTATCAGCTAAAAATTTAATTTTGGGTTTAGTTCCTCTTTAAAGTTTTTTTTTTTTTTTCAGAGATTACCTGGCTAACATCAGTCTGTCAGGAGATGTGGCAGAGTGAAGAAATATGTTTATAAAAAATGTTACATACAGCTCCTCTAAATGAGCTGTAACTTCTACAAGTTGATCAGCTGACCTTCATGTTTCAGCTTCATCTGTTGTCATATGCTTCTTCTGATTCATTTTTTAAACTGAACTGTCTCTGATGGAGTGATGTGGAGCCGCGCGTGTACAGCGGGGACACGCAGCGAGACACGTAGCACCGAGCTGCTCGGTGCTGCTCGGAGCGGAGCAAGGCGGGGGAGGGGGGGACAGCTGTCTGTGCCGGCTGCAGAGCAGGGGGGAGAGAAGTTGAGACGCGCGTGTTGTTTTTAACATTTTAGCAGTATATTAGCGTTTTACACCAGTAGACGGTGGAGGGGAGGTGCGCAGTTATTTTAAAGTGCTCGGGTGTTAAGGGGCGGGGCGCCCTGACGTATTACGTCATGAAATTAGCATATCATGATATAAGCTTTTTGCCCGGGCAAGCTTTTTATACCGGTATTACCGGTAACGATATGATATGGCCCAGCCCTACTGTCTACTTTATTTTAAACTGTAAGTTTAAAATAACACGCATGAGGCATCTTTTGTCTTGGCTTTCACAAAAATCACACAAAGATAGCAGATTTTGTTTGATCTTGTCACAGGTCGACAAATTAATAAAAATCACTGATTTTTATTTCATTTAACATCTTGGATGTTTTCTGAGCAGCTCAGACACCTTGCATCTGAATCTGATCACTTTTGTGTGCGTTGGTGTGAATAAACGGCAATCAGATTGGGTTAGTTAGTAACTGTTGTTTCATTATAAGTTCTAGATAAGGTTAACACTGCCTAAAGGTATTTAACTTTACAATTCATTGGGGTAATTCCTGAGATAAGGTACCTGTGAATGATAGACTTATTGAACACAGTGAAGCACAAACCTGGAGGCTGGTTGGTTTTGATTTACTCCAGGCTACATAAATGGTGTTGATTTATTTGCACGCTGTGAAATGAGACCAACTTTACTTGATTTTTCACAGAAAATCAGTACAAAGATGGACGTTCAAACGGGTGCATCACCTGATAGGGCCTCCTCTTTTATCGCACGTAGATGGACATCTGCTTCATCGTATGCTAATTACTTAGCTGTGGTGGACGTACATCAGGTTAAGTGGGAAAGTTCCCTGTCGTTCTACGACAGGCTGATCTCTGTCTACTCCGGTGGCAAAACTGTCCCTGGACTAGAGGAAGATGAGGAGTATAAAAATCTTTTCCTTATGAATCTTATGCCTTTTCAACGGAAATGTGTTCGTTTCAAGGTTGATTGCAAAAAAGATACCATGGAAATGATAAAACGATACGCTACGACGGTTTTTGAGGCAGAGATACAACCTAGGATTCCATCAGAGGTTTGTCCAGGTCAAAAGGTCACATCCCACTTGCAACTGATAGAAGAGGTCCCCTCTCCTACAGAGTGCGAGAGTGAACAGGATTTTCATAATAACAACCTACGGTATGTTGATTCCAGCTGGAAAAGTGACTCATTTCGGTTCACAGGGAGTTCTGCTCCTCCTGCACCTCAGGTTGAAGAACCTGAGATGAGCAGAGAACCACACAAGGTAGGTGTTCGCTCTCTAGGTGAACCAAGATGGTTCAGATCGAACCAAAAGAGTTCTCACCTAGGTCTCACAGTGGGTGAACTTCGAGAGAAGTTGATGTCTGGGCACCGTGACCCTTTGATAAATGGTCGGCCCCAACAGGTAACCCCGAGAAGCGGCCCTCCTGCCCCTGCACCTCGAGCTGCACAGTTCGAGACATGCAAAGAGTCACACAAGCTCCAGATTAAGGAAACAACGCCTTCGCGCTCAGAAGAGACCGAGGATGTAAGTTGTTTGTCAAATGAGTTGAATGTTACAGTGGTTGACCAAGCTGACACAACGTGTGACGTTGTCCTTGATGATAACACAAACAACGTTGTTCAACCTGACGAAG
The DNA here is from genome assembly GCA_038048925.1 of Garcialebias charrua. NCBI lineage: Eukaryota > Metazoa > Chordata > Actinopteri > Cyprinodontiformes > Rivulidae > Garcialebias > Garcialebias charrua. The sequence continues at coordinate 1,667 of JBBPBX010048492.1, read as the reverse complement.
CGGCGCGCAGCACGGCCTTTTGCAACAACTCAGTGCACACAGTTGACATCAACAACGTCAACACTGACAAAGATGCTGACAGCAAACAGATTGCTGATGTTCAGCGTCCCGAAGGTCATGAGGCAGTGAGCCAACATGATGCTGATAGCAACGAAGTTTGCGCAGACGGAGGTACACGTACACAGAAGCGTGTGCTTAAACCTAGAAGGTTTCTGTGTAAATTTATGAGAATGGGGCACGCTAAGAAAGCTTACCTGCCACTCCGACTGGAAGGGGTCTTCGCGCGAGAAGCACTCCTGGATGGCGGCTCAGACGTGTCTGTCATGTCAGCCGAGCTGTTTGAGAGGCTACGGACCGCCGCTAACAGTGTTGACAGAGAAATACCCCTGACAGAATGTGCTATAGAGTTGCGGGGACTCTCAGAAATGGGTACAACCCTGACAGCTATTGCCATGGTTCACATGCAGATTGGCAAGACGACAATTTACCATCCGGTACATGTGTCTACGGTGAACTCCATCCCATTTCTGGTCGGCCAAGGTTTTATAAATCGCTTTGAAGCGATTATAAATTATGGTGATCAGACAATGTGGGCCACAGTGAGCAGTCCACTGCCAATCGAGGTGCCTTCCCGAGGTCAGGACTGTCTAACAACAGTACCTCTGTGGTCAAAAAGGATTCCCCAACCGAGACCACAAGCCCGGTATGTGAACCTTCAAATACAGGTGAGACAGAGGAGACTCAACAATTGGACCAGACTCTGGCCCAACGTGAGAACCTCCTCTACGAGCTGACACCTTCAGCACTCACTGAACACTGCCTACCACAGGTGGAAGAAGGTGTGGAGATCCAAGGGTCCCACACCGATGATGCTGTACTGTCCTATGGGACAGGTAATTCGGCATACAGCCAAGATTGCAGTGAAGTCTTGGTTCAAGGACATCTGAGTCCAGAAAGTGACAGTCTACCACACGCTGACAGTCACTTGGACATCATTGTTACAGATTTTGAGGACCCCTCCTCAAACAAAAGGGGGGCAAACTCACACTTCCTACCACAGGTAGAGGAAGGTGTGGAGATCCAAGGATCACACACCGAGAACGCTGTACTGTCCTCTGGGACAGGTAATTCGGCTATCAGCCAAGCTTTCGATGAAACCTTGGTTCAAGAGCTTTTGAATCTAGAACTACTCAGAAATGACATAGTTCTTACAGACTCAAAGAGCACCTCTTCAGTCATGAAGTGGGAAGACACACACCACAACGACAGTGACCCGTCGCACCGCAGTCTGACCAGTCAGACACACCTGCGACTGCGCTGACAGTTGTGACACACCTGAATTACGCAGAAAGAGGTAAACGTACAGAGATACGTTGGCCGAAACCTGTAAGGTTCCTGTACAAGGTTCCCGATAAACTGCGCATACAGCTTAAACTAAACAAAGGCATCCTAACTCGTGCCCATGGACGGATGTCCACACCTGGGTGCGTGGTCCCCCATGACCACAGTGGGGTGATGTTAGGTCATGCCCATGTCAAGGACAAAGATTTCAATAACCCCACAAACAACAAAGTTCTCGCAAACTCACAGACTTCATGGGAAAATAAGGTCGTCCAAGCACAGGATAGTAAATAAACTAAACAGTTTAACTATACTAGTTGCAAAAA
>JBBPBX010048491.1:12895-25729 GCA_038048925.1 Garcialebias charrua | reverse complement strand
CGGTGTTCGCCAGCTCCGCTCGTTGCACGCGGAGATTTTGGGAGTTATCGCTGTTCCAGTCAAGACAACACAAAGTTCACCAAGTGTCTCCCGTAAATTAATCCGTAAGGAGAAGGTCCTCGCTGCTGCGAGGCTGCTGCGAGGCAGCAGCGAGGCTGTACAGTTGAAGCTCCGCTCCATCGCGCCAGAAGAGGGTCCCGTTGCCGCCGGTCCCTACGCCGGGGGTCCGCTCGTTTAATTTTTGCCGGCTGCGCGTTGGGAGCGATCGCAAATACACTAAAAATTGAACTAAAACATAAAAATAACAATTATACTTTATTTATAAAGCCATTAAAAAAAACACAGCTGCAACAAAGTGCTGTACACATGAAATTAAGAACATATAAACAAAAGATGAGATGAAATCATGAAAAACAACAGTCATGTGTTTAATACAGAAGTGGGTTGAGCCTAACCAGGGGTTGCTAGGTGAGGGGCTGGACTCAGGTTTGAGGTGATTGGCTACGGCTTGTGACGTCAATAACTGCAGGAAGTGTGAATCCAGGTGTATTTATCAAAAATAAATAAATCTACTTAGAGTAAATAAACCACTGGGTGCATTTTTTTGGCACAAGGACTGTTTTTTTATGAAGTAAATACCCAAAGTTGAGTAAAAAAAACATTAAAAAGTGAATTTTGCATCTGTGGTCCCCTTTAATATTCACACTAAACTCAGTACTTATCAAATGCTCAGTTGATGAGCATGATAAATAATAAAACATTGCTGTTTGGCAGTGGTTATAAGCTGAAGCCTCAGAGCTGCTGTCAATGTTCGAGGCTTTTAAAAGCTTTTCTCTGCAATAACTCAACATAAGATGACACTGGGTCATCAGCACAAATAGCTGCTTTGAAACGTGAATGGAAATGAAAAAGGAAATAGCTACAAATGAAGATTTATCAGATGGCAATAGTGCTCATTAATGAGCAGTTGCGGGAACTCACTAGAAAAACATGGGAATTCCAGAACCTGGAAACTGTGATAAAAAAGCTGTGAGAGCACAAGAGATGGGAAAAAAGTTTTCAAGTCAGAATGGATAAATATTAAGTGGATCTACTGTGTGTGGTATGCAGTAAACAGACATGACTTTAGGTTATCTCGTTTTTGAGAGTTAACGTTTTGGACATTTGTGCTCAGGCTGTCTTATAAATAATAAATGCAAGTTTCTGAAGAAAAAAAAAACAGAAAAACCTGGACTTCTATTCTGTAGCTTCATCTATAGAATGGATTGGTCCTCAATAACTGAGCAAAAGGGGGAAATTAGAAATATCCTCCATCTGTCCGTCCATTCGTTTATCCATCCGTGAATGTTGTGAGCATGATAACTTGAATAATAAGTTAAACTTGTACTGACTTCCATTTTGGTGTGTAGCTGCATCCAGGCATACAAAAGTCACCATTGAAAATTGGGTTGTCACATCAAAATCCAAGATGGCTGCTGCTGAATATGTACACTGTATTATTCATTCAAACCTTTATTTATACAGATCAATCACATTGAGCCTCGAAGACTCTTTTATAAGTGAGACCTGTTTAGACAGACAAAAAATTGGGAAAGTGACAACATACAGGATTTGGAGGCCAAAAAAATCCTAGCATGCTCTCTCTCAATGGCCAATGGTAGATAGCATGAAATTGAAAACACACCCCGCATACATAAACACATGGTGACGGATTGTCTTTGTCACAGCTCACAGCTGGTGAGTGTGTCCAAGGACACTCCCGGAGGCACTGTAGGAGTTTTGATAAAAATGGAATAATCAGCCAGTTCCCTCTGATGAGATCCGTAAACATTCTCAGGGGGTGCTGAGGTTGTCCAAGGACAACGCCAGTGAGAATCCAAAAATCCTGAAATTAATTACACAATGGGCCTCATGCAAGAACATGTTCGTATTTTTATCCTAAATTTCTCTTACTTTTGTTCGTACGAAGTGTTCGTACGAACATGCCACGTCAGATTCAACAAACTCTTCTATCCTCAGGAAAAGTGTGTAAATGAGCTGCGCAAATATGATGAATTGCACCTGTTCTATCCACCTGCTCGTGCACGCGGAGAGGTCATTTACATAATTCCCACCCCTCAAAACACCATATAAGGCTACGTTTCCTGCCTCAGAGAGCAGGAAGTGTCCATTCATAAAGATGACAGCGAGAAGTATAAAGAAGAACTTTACTGGTGCGGAGATTGAAGTTCTGCTCTCAGAGTAAATAACTAACTAACTAAATAAATAAATCTGTAATTTTTAGCAGCGTCAGCTGTGAATCTGCTTTAAAGCCGAGGACCCACTCAAACGTGCGGCGCGCACGGACCATCCCCGGGGCACGGGGGGTGGGCCCGGGCGCGACGTGCGGGAGGCGCACGGGGGTCGACGTGGGGCGCTCGGCGATCCTCGGCACGCGGCCGGCCCACGGAACTTTGTACCCAGCGGCGTGGCGGTCCTGCTCGGCCGTGACCCGCCGCGGCCCCCGAGTACCCGCGTACTCGTCCGCGACCCGTCCGGGCCGCGGCGGTGGGTGTGAAGCCGCTTTATTTTAATTTAACCAATTTGTGTCGTTGCAGTTAATATTATAATATTATAAATCTGTAATTTTTAGCAGCGTCAGCTGTGACTCTGCTTTAAAGCCGAGGAATGAAATGTGCTGTAATGTCATGTCTCCCGTGGGTTGTACAGTCACAGAAATAAAAATCGTATTTATCTCTCCAGCCCTGCTCTGGTTTTTCTTTGGTCAAATATTTTTAATTTTAGTGTAAACAACTGTGTTACATTATAGTTTCACTTATTCAGAAGAGCTGTCGCGCACCGCTACCCCCCCCCCACATGCAAGTGTCCGATGTGTTTTTGAACAAAAGCATTTTAAAATGTCTCGAAACTTCAATTAACTTCATATTAATATTGTAGTGCTATACAACAAAATTAATAGCTGCTTTATTTTAATTTAACCAATTTGTGTCGTTGCATTTATCCATCCATCCATCCATTTTCTTCCGCTTATCCGGGGTCGGGTCGCATTTAATATTATAATTCTAATTCAAACAGAACAGCCTCTTTTCAACATAATTATAGATTGTGATTCATTTTCAACTCAAAATATCTTCAAACTAATGAAATATAAAGTTATTAGTGAAGAAAATCCGTCTGGATAACAGCAGACTGACTGCTCGTAAAATATACGACAGGTCTGGACCACACGTAAATTTTGTTCCTATCTGAAAAAAATCTTAGGATACGAAAACATTGTTGAATGCCACAAATGCTCCTAAATCACTCGTACGCACAGTTTAAGAACAAATCTGTGCGTACGAACGGTTCTTGCATGAGGCCCAATGTTTATTCAGCAGGTTCCCCCTGATTGGTCTGTGGACGTGCTCAGTGGGAGGGGAGGGGGGCAGAGCATCAGATTACAGAGCCTCCAGGCAAATTGAGATAAGGTGGCCTGCAAGACCAGCCGAGGGACCCGAATTCAGATAAAAAATTGTTTTGAAGGTAGGCAGAACTTTAATGAATTGTATCTGCCTTGAGTCTTTGCTGGTCTAACTTAGATTCTTAAATGTTCAAATTAAGTGGACACATCACTGGTCTGTGCCTGAGCTTATTCCCCAAGATCTGAGCCATCCTGCCAACGAGTCCAGGGGGCTGCATATGGCCTGCAATTCTCATAAATCACATCCAGTTTGCGATCCAGTCCGCTAAGCAATTGAGTCTGGGGACTCGAGACATAATAATAATAATAATAATAATAATAATAATAAATTCAATTTATACTGCACTTTTCATCAATAAAAATCTCAAAGTGCTACAACAATAAAACAAGTGATGAAATCAAATAAAATCAATAATGGTATCAACTAAGATTAAAGACAGAATTATGTGGAGGCAGAATAGGCCTGCTTAAAAAATAAATAAATAAATAAATAAAACAAGTGATAAATTGGGGCGGCCGTGGCGTAGTGGTAAGGGCAGTCGTCTCCCGATCGGAAAGTTGGCAGTTCGACTCCCGGGACCCGCACCATGTGTCGTTGTGTCCTTGGGCAAGACACTTAACCCCGAGTTGCTCCCGGTAGGACTGGAAAGCACCTTGCATGGTAGTCTGCCGCCACCGGTTTATGAATGTGTGTAGCATTCAATATATGTGTAGCACTTTGAGATTTTCAGTAATGAAAAGTGCGTTATTAATTATTAATTAATTATAATTATTAATTATAATTAAAATTAATTATTATAATTAAAGTGATAAAATCAAGTAAAATCAATAATACTATCAGCCAAGATCAAAGATAAAATCATGCGGAGGCAGAATAGGCTTGCTTAAAAAGAAAAGTCTTTAAACCGCTTTTAAAGTCAACCAGTGACCGTGGAGCTCTCAGGTAGTCAGGGAGGGAGTTCCATAGGCGGGGAGCAGCCACACAGAATGCCCTGTCTCCCATGGTCCTTAATTTGGTTCGTGGAATGTGAAGTAGATTACTGTTCTGTGATCGTAGAGACCGGGTGGATGAATATGGTGCAAGAATGTCCTTTAGATAGTCAGGTGAAGTTCCATGTAAGCATTGATGTGTAATGAGAGCAGTTTTGTACTGAATTCTGTAGGTGACAGGAAGCCAATGGAGGTTATGGAGAATGGGTGTAATATGTTCAAATTTACGAGCTCTCAATAAAATCCTTGCTGCACTGTTTTGAATATATTGAAGCTTCTGAAGATTTTTGCCAGGGATTCCAATAAACAGGGAGTTGCAGTAGTCGAGCCTGGAGGAGACAAAGGCATGGACGAGTTTCTCAGCATCGGAAAAAGTCAGAGATGGGCGAAGTCTGGAGATGTTTCGAAGATGGAAGAAGCAGGTTTTAAACAGATGCTTAATGTGATTTTCAAATGTAAGATGAGAGTCCATTTTTATTCCAAGATTTGTAACAGAGGTGGAGAGGGGGATGTCTTGACCAGAGAAGGAGATTGTTGTTAAAGTTGATGTTTGTATCTGGTGAGGGGTGCCAATCATTATGGCCTCAGTCTTGGAGCAGTTTAATTGAAGAAAGTTCTGATTCATCCATGCCCTTATTTCCTCCAGGCAGGTAGAGAGGGCAGTGAGTGAAGATGGAGATGGGGATGATGAGGATGATCCAGTCCTGATGTAAAGCTGTGTGTCGTCGGCATAGCAGTGAAAAGAAATGTTGAACTGATTAATAATTTGACCTAAAGGCAGCATGTAAAGGGAAAACAGCAGGGGCCCCAGAACTGACCCTTGAGGGACACCACAGGAGACACAGACTGTCTGGGAAGTGGCATTGCCAAGACTAACACATTCCAGCCTATTGGAGAGGAAAGATTTGAACCAGTCCAGGACAGTGTCACAGAGACCGACCTCCACATGAAGACGGTGGAGGAGGATACTATGGTCCACAGTGTCGAAAGCTGCAGTGAGGTCAAGGAGGACAAGGATGGAGGGAGAACCAGTGTCAGCAGCCATGAGGACATCATTGGTAACTCTCAGCAATGCAGTCTCAGTACTGTGAGCTGCTCTGAATCCAGACTGGAACTTCTCATACAGGGAGTGTTGTTGTAGGTGGTCCTGCAGCTGAGCAGCAACTGCTTTTTCCAGCACTTTGACAGAAATGGGAGGTGGGAAATTGGGCGGTAATTAGAAAAAATGTCGGGATCCAAATTAGATTTTTTCAGAAGAGGCCTAATGATGGCAGTTTTTAGAGGCAGTGGAACATGACCAGATTGTAGAGACTTGTTTATTATTTGTGTGATTAATGGGCTAATTGCAAAGTGATTGGATTTTATGAGAGATGAGGGGAAGGGATCCAGGGCGCAGGATGAAGGCTTCATTTTCTTTATGATGGCCTCCACCTCACTCTGAACAACTTCGTCAAAGCTGCTCAGGGACCCAGAATGCAGATGGGTAGATGGTAAACGAAGATCCGGGAGGTTGTGGAGCTGAGATCTGATAGTGTCAATTTTGTTTTTAAATGATGAAAGGAACAGGTCGCATTTTTGAACACATTCCTCAGGAGTTTGTTTAATGGGATTAAGTAGATGAGTTATTGTGGAGAAGAGCTAGACTTACCAGGGCAGGTGTTGATGATGTTGGAGTAATACTTGGAGCGTGCTTCTTTAAGAGAATAGGCGTATGCTTTCTGATGTTCTTTGTATGCCTGCTTATGTACAGAGAGACCAGATGGACACGGAGCAAACCTTCACATAAGGTGGGCAGCCATCTTCTTTGTATGTTGATAACCCAGGAACCAGCCGATTCCAAAAAGCAGGAAACCTGTTATCATAAATCCATTTATGTATGCATCTTCAACGTCCTCGATCGACAGCAGAGATAGACACATCACATTCCACTTCCCCCAGATATCAAAGGCATATCCAGCTGCATGTGTGTCATCAGGGCAGATCACCTCACCTGAAGCTTGTCTCATCATTGAGAACATTTTGTCCATTGCGTTGAGAGACCAACTGACCAGATCCATAGCAAAATTATGGTTCGGAAGGTATGTAGAGAGAGGCTCAGAAGCAGTTTCACAGACAGGACAGAGCAGCAAAGCAGAAGAGGAGAGGTGAAGCGTCCGCCATCAACAAGAGCAAGTGGTGAATTAGTAAAACTGGTGAGTTGAATAACTTGAAAAATGAGCATTAAGCCAACATCCATATTAGTGTGTAACTGCAACTAGGCGTAAAAAGATCCCCCATCAAAAAATGTGTACATGCATATACATACAGTACTGTATGTAGCAATGTATATGTAATGTATAGCATTACAGCAGGACATCTGAAATATGCTAGCCAAAAAGTGGCTGTGCTGCTTGCAATTTGTTTCTCTAGATTTCTAACCCATGGACAGTTGCCTGATTCTTTATTATCTGTCACTCTTGTGCCGGTAATTAAGGACAAAACTAGTAAGGTTGGTAGCCTTAATAACTACAGACCAATAGCTTTAGCTAGTGTGATCTCTAAAGTGTTAGAAAAAATCTTGCTTGATCGTCTTAATCAGTTTATTAGTACAACAGATAATCAATTTGGTTTTAAAGCCAAGTTGGGAACTGATTTCTGTATTTATGGCCTGAAAGAGGCAGCAAGAGCATATCTATCAAAAAAATCATCTGTGTTAATTGGGTTTATTGATGCCTCTAAGGCATTTGATCGTGTCAATCATTACAAGTTATTTGACAAATTAAAACAGAGAGGTGTTCCAGATATTATTATACGAATTTTAGTTTACTGGTATTCTAACCAGAAAATGCATGTAAAATGGGGCAATAACATCTCTGCTTCCTTTGGTGTGAGTAACGGTGTGCGTCAGGGTGGGCTTCTTTCACCTGCCCTGTTTAACATTTATATGGACGACCTGTCAAAAGAATTGAACCTCTGTAAAACTGGATGTGTGATCGGTGATACCCTGGTTAATCACTTTATGTATGCTGATGACCTGGCTGTCCTCTCGCCCAGCAGTGCTGGTTTTCAACAGTTACTGAATATCTGCTCTGATTATGGGCTGAGATTTGATGTGCAGTACAATGCTAAGAAAACGGTTGTGCTAATATGTAGGACTAAAGCAGACAAACAACTCTGTTTCCCTGATTTCTTTTTGTCAGGACAAAAGTTAAATGTTTGCTCAAAAACTAAATATCTGGGTCACTACATCACTGACCAGCTATGTGATGATGATGACATTTATCGACAGTGTCGCATGTTGTACGCCCAGGCAAACATTCTGAGGAGGAAGTTTCACATGTGCACTAATGAGGTAAAAATATGTTTGTTTAAAGCTTACTGTACATCCTTGTATGCAGCTCCTCTGTGGTGTAAATTTAAAAAAGCTAGCATGCAGAAGCTTAAGGTTGCTTATAATGACTCCCTGAGAATTCTACTTAAGAAACCAAGGTTCAGCAGTGCAAGTGAAATGTTCTGTAATGCACATGTCAGAACGTTTCAGGCGCTCATGAGAAATTTGATGTACAAGTTTATGCGTCGTTTGTGCAGCTCCATGAACAGTCTTATTGTAACGTTTTCACATCCCTCTGTCAGTGCGCTAAGATACCAGTCGGCTCTGTGGAATCATTGGTACGCAAGTCTCTTATAAGATTTTATTTTTTATTATATATATTTTTATTCTTTTTATTTTTTTCGGTATGTGTTGTGTGTGTTATGTTTTTTTTGTGGACCACGAGTCTGTCGAATAAAGTTGATGATGATGATGACTATGCAATTCTCAAATCAAAAGGCACAAAGGATAGTTGAGAATCCAGTTGTGCAAATGTTATAAAATCAAAACTAAACACCCTTGTTGCACATTTTAGACACTTTGGTGGCAAAAAAAAAAAGTACGATTTTGTTTTTCTGGACCCTCCTATCATGTGCAACTCATCAGATTTGCCACACGGGGTAGCCAGACGCCTGCAGATCCAAAGCTAAGAAAAAGCTGCATAACAGGTCACATGTGAGAGTGTCTTGGAAACGAACAATAATTTTTCCTACTTTTTGGAGGACAAAATGGGAATATTCAGAATAACATGTTGAGTTTTATGCTTTTTTAATGACAGACTGCTGCATCCACTGCTGTAGTTTGTCTAAAAAGACAAAAGACGGCTATAAAGTGCAGCTTGTTCTTGTTACAAGATCATGAAGGTTTTATGTTTAAATTATGACGTTCTCATAGAAGTTTTAACCCTTCTGTCTCATAAATAGTTAAAGGTGAGGTTCACTTTGTGCTTTTTGTCTTCATAAATGCATGAAAGGGGACACTTTGATGTAAAACAGCAAAACTGGGGTGAAAAAAGAACAGGAAACAGACGCACGGAGCTGAACTGTAGTCACATGGCTCGGTCAGCCCCACTAGGAAACAGATGCCAATGTGTACGCTGAGAAAACAACGTGGCGTGAATAGCAACTGAATAGGTTAAAACCAGTAGGGAAAGTTCATGTCATACTTGATGCGTCATATGTGATCCATCGTTTTACGCCAGATCCATTCAAGTGTTATTTATTAGCCCTTTTTTTTTTTGTTACGTAAAAGCAAAAATAACCCTGGTTACGTAAATCTGTTTTAAACAGGAGAAAATAACAAAAACTGACACTTTGCTGCAGCATGCGGCTCAAATTGGTCTTGGGACTATTGTGCGGTCAGAATAACACGAGCCCATCACAATACAGGGGTATCAGGGCCAAAGGACAGAGAGAAGCACAACAAGGAAGCACGTTTGTTGCCNGCGCGCGCGTGAGCGGTCGTAAAATTTGAGCTTGGCGCGTTCGCGCGAGCATTCAAAGGCTTGTGCCGCGGCGCTCGCTCAAGCGTGGCACCGCGTGGCCTCGCGCCCGCGCTAGTGCGGAGCTATGCCTCGCCCTTTACCGCGTCACATAGCTGTTAACTCTCCCTGATTGGTTGTCAAGACGCGTTGAGCAGCGAAAGTTCAGATTGTTCAAGTCGAGCGGCGGCGGCTGCCGCGGGCACCGCATGCACGGAAAACGCTCTGCCGCCCCTCCCGCACCGCTCCAAACGGACGTGACGCGCCGCACGACCCCTAGAGGCGCGTCCCCCATTGACTTTGCATGTAAACCGGACGCTCCTGCAGCTCAAAACGCGTTCGGTCTGGACGTACCATTAGCATTTCCTAACACAGTACCCTACATAAATGTCAAAAAGCACATACATTTGGGAGCCATAATGGAGAGTGGTGGCACAGAGGTTAGAGACGGTGGGCCTGTGATCAGAAGATCGTCGGTTCAAGCCCCGGTGCTGACAACATCAAAATGTGGGTGGAAAAGGTGAAACACCCACACCATACTGCACCTTATACTTACAGTTCTGTATTTTACCAAGCACTTAGGCTATCCTAACACAGTACCCTACATAATTATCAAAAAGCACATACATTTGGGAGCCATGATGGAGAGTGGTGGCGCAGAGGTTAGAGACGGTGGACCTGTGATCGGAAGATCGTCGGTTCAAGCCCCGGTACTGACAACATCAAAATGTGTGTGGAAAGGGTGAAACACCCACACCTGCCTCCACCCTCATTTGCCCCACCCTGGGCCCCTGAGCAAGGCTCTTAACCCCCCACCATCTGCTCCCTAAACAGGTCTCTCTTGAAAATGAGTTCTCGTGGCTCAATGAGACAATCCTGGATGAATAAAGGGTACCGGTAAATGAAAAAAAAAATAATGAAGGGAAAAAATAGTTAATTTCCTACTGGGATGCTATAGTGAAGCCTTTCCTCCGTCCCTCCTCCGTATTCTGTATTGCGTTTACGAGGTGAAACCGCCGTCCAGCTCGGTCCATCTGCCGTATTCCGTTCCGTTTACGACGTAAAACAGGATTCACAGTACAGTTTTGTTTTGTTTTTTGAATGTCCAGAGGACCAGACTTAGCGTTTTTAGAGAGTAATGTGTAGCATTCCTCCGCCGCTACGTTTAATACGTAAAACCGGATACTGCGTGACTTGGCTTTTCAAAAAAAATAAAATAATGTATTTATATTTTTTTAATGGGAGATGCGTTGTAACCGTGAAAAATCGTCTCATGACCGTCGTAAGTCGAGGACTACCTGTATAGGTCCCTCTTGTAAATGAGTCCCCATGGGTCAACGAGGCTAGACTGTATAAATAAAGGTTGAATGAATACATATACAGTGTGAACAGGAAGTGGTGGCACAGAGGTTAAGAAGGTGAGCTTGTGATCGGAAGATCGCCGGTTCAAGCCCCGGTACCGACAACATCAAAAATGTGGGTGGGATAAGTGAAGCAGTCACACCTGTCTCCCTCATCTGCCCCACTCTGGGCCCTTGAGCAAGGCCCTTAACCCACACCATCTACTCCCCCGGGAACCCTAGATAGCAGCTCTCTGCTCCACACAGAGGACTGTGTAGCTCGGTGGTCTGTGGTTGTGTCAGGAAGGGCATCCAGCATAAACACAATTGCCAAGTTTCAGAATTTGTTGCCATGGAAACGCGACCTCACTCGCTCCCTCGCCATGGAAACCTCCTCCCAAAGGATCTCTCAGAGCAGAGTGTTTTCCTGCCTCAAATGAGAAGTACTGTATACTTCCTCAAATTATAATCTACGGTGGCCATGGCCACCATTGCATTGGCCACCTCCTGGCTCCACTACTGTGCCTGGTGGTGGATAAAATTGCTCCCTCTTTTCTCCATGATCTGTCACTCTATACATCCTTGGACAAGTAAAAAAAAACCTACCTCTATTCATATCCCTCATTGATGGGGGACATCTGTGTTCCACTTGTTTTATTTGCTGTCTTGGACAACTGAGACTCTACATCTGCACATGCTCCAAAAATGCTGACAAGCAGTGCAGCTTCTCAGAAATGTCAAAAACTTTTTTATTGTTTGCCTAACAGATCACAGACTATCAATCCCATCTGTGTTGAATTTTAAAGTTAATCTTTTAGAAACCCCTTCAGGCTTTTCCAGGCAGATTCAAACACCAGAGCAGCCCACTGTCACATTCACCTCGGTCATTTGAGGCAGGAAAACACTCTGCTCTGAGAGGTCCTTTGGGAGGAGGTTTCCATGGTGAGGGAGCGAGTGAGGTCGCGTTTCCATGGCAACAAATTCTGGGCTTTGATGCTGGTGGGTTTCCTGATCGTGTTCATGTGACTCTTCTCTGTTCCAGTTTGGGATTACAGCACTGGACGAGTGGGAGGGCCACTGGCTTGTTGTGAGATCAAGCTCAAAGACTGGCTGGAGGGTGAGTGAACCTGGAAGGGGTGCTACAACACACAGCTCACATTTCTTCATTCAAGGTCCACAGAAACAGAAACCTGCAGCTTGGCTTTTAACATGAAAATAAAAATCTAAAAAACCTAAGTCTGGTCCTCTGGACATTCAAAAAACAAAACAAAACAAAGCAAAAAAACTGTAGAAACATTTCATCTTTCATCCGAAAGACTTCCTCAGTCTGAGATGCTGTGTTCATCTCAGTCTTATAAATACATGAATACACCATTTCAGACTGAGGAAGTCTTTCGGACGAAAGACGAAACGTTTATACAGCCTTTTTTTTTTTTTTTCTTTGTTTTGTTTTGTTTTTTTGAATGTCCAGAGGACCAGACTTAGATTTTCTAGATTTTTCTACCTGGATTATTGAGCATGCATCAGGGTATGAACATAAAAACATTTACACATGTACTGTCCTGAGGTCCACAGAGTTGATCAGGTCCTTAGTTGTCCCGAAGACTCATTTTGAAACACATTTGTTCTCACTGGCTTTTGATACAGCTTGAGAGCTGGCATTTGTATATCATTTTATTGTTTTTGTTTATGTGTCTTTTTTTCTTGTTTTTTTTCTAAATTTCAATTCAGTTTATTTATAAAGCGCCAAGTCACAACAGAAGTCATCTCAGGGCACTGAACAGAAACACGCATACAGGTAGTCCCCGACTTACGAGCGAGTTCCGTTCCTGCGAGTTGCTCGTAACACGAAAATTTGTAAGATGGAACACGAAGCACATGTTCTCGTAAGTCCGGATTTTCGCTCGTAAGTTGGAACATTTATGCTAGCGCTACTACGAACACTCGTTTTTTTTAATCAAAAACGTTCATATTAGTTCATAAACATGGTCGGAAACGGTTAGCTAACACACTATCATCTAAAAACACAAAAAAGTGCTGTATTTTTTACAAATTTACTTCTCGTTCGCCAGCTCGTAAGTCGGGACGCTCGTAGGTCAGAGCGCTCGTAAGTCGGGGACTACCTGTATACAGTAGTCCCTCGTTTATCGCGGGGGATTCGTACCCTGAAGACCCATGATAAGTGAAAAACCGTGAAGTAGGAATAGTAGTACAA
>JBBPBX010048490.1:2920-25729 GCA_038048925.1 Garcialebias charrua | reverse complement strand
CACGTTATTTAAACGGCGAAAATCGCCACATGGGCGCCACGACCCGTCTGCTTTTGGTACCATGTGAAGGGGGGAGGCCCACGGGCTGTTAGAGCGTCTAACAATACCCAACCTCTCCATGGTACCAAACTCCTCTTTAGCGATGGCCAGTTTAACAGCGTCGAGGCGGCGTGCACGTGCAAAAACGGGCGGTCCCGTAGTAGGGATGAAATGCTCGACCCCGTGTTTAGTTTCTGAAGAGGAAAAAGCAGGTGTAGTTAAAGAGGGGAATTCTGCCAACAAACCTTGAAAAACATCTCCTGAAACTAAAACATTAGCATGAGTTAGCGGCCCAGCCCCCCCAGACACACATGGGAAAGTTGCAAAAGTTACAGCGTCAATAAGTCTGCGGTTAGCAACATCTACTAACAGTCCATGAGCACATAAAAAATCTGCACCGATAATAGGAACAGTCACTGAGGCAACAACAAAATCCCACTCAAACTCACGACCATGGAAAGAAACTGTTGCCCGTCTAGTGCCAAAAGTTCCAATGGGAGAGCTGTTAGCAGCAGTTAGCAGTGGGCCACTGCCTCTGCCTGCTAATTCAGGTCCAACAGGGTGGACCAAACTCTTCTGGGAACCAGAGTCAACCAGAAAACGACGTCCTGACAGGGAGTCTGTGACGAAGAGCAGCTCACCTCGCTCGCCAGCGCCCACAGCTGCTACTGAGCGCCGGCTTCCTCGTTTCCCGACACCCATGCACATGGTGGGATGCAGCGCTTAGCTTTGTTTGCGAACCTCCGGTGGTAGAAACAAAGGGAGCTCCCCCGCCGAGTTCGCGCGCCAACAGCTGAAACCGCCGCTGGCTCCTCCATCTCCATCTGCTCCGGCTCCACCGATGTACTCTGCACCGCGAACCGTCTGGTAGCCAGCAGGACCCGGTCCGCCTCCTCCGCCAAACCCCGGTAATCACCGGTAGATAAACAAGGGGAATTGGCCAAAGTAGCCCTCACTTGCGACGGAAGCTGGCGCAGGAAAATGTGAGGGAAAAGGAAACCCCCGTCGTCTGAACCAAGTAGCGACAGCATTTTGTCCATCATGTTCACAGCCGTGCCGTCACCCAAACCCGGCAGCGATAGCAGTTTATCAGCCCTCTCAGTTGAAGTCAAAGTGTACCTTCGAAGCAGAAACTCTTTGAGGGCGCCATATTTGTCCACGTGCGGCGGGTCGCGCAGCAGCGGCATGGCTTTGCGGGTTGACTGCATATCCAGAGCCGACACGACCAAGAAGTACCTGGTTTCATCTGCGTTCACGCCTCGGAGGCGAAAGAGTGCCTCGATGTGCTGGAACCACGAAACCGGGTCACTCTGCCAGAACTCCGGGAGCTTAACACTCGCTGCGGGAGCAAAGTCGGCTGGGTTCGGCTGCAACAGCTGGGCAGACGTCGCGGCTGCGGGGTCCGACGAAGAAACAACATCCTCGTCTGATCTTGACATATTTCACGCGGGTCACCACTGTAGCGTGTGAAGAAGGAGAAACAAACTGATCTGCAAGCAGTTGCCTTTAATCCTTCAAGCGTCAAAACCAGAAACAGAATGAATGAATTTACACACGAACACTTCTTTTTCTTCACCTGGTAAAACCTGGGGAGCGCCTCGCTGGCTCCTCCTACTGGGTGAGAGAGAGATGAGGCCATATACCTCACCAACACACCACAATGCTTATATTTGAATATATTAACAACAAACTTTGTACAACAGTTGGCTTTGTATTAAATATGTTATAGAATTTATAAAACAGTATCAAAGCAAAGCGCTGCATACCAATAGATTGTAACAGAAACGTTTAAATGCCATTTAACGTATTCATGATGTGCCTAATGATATGTCATGCATCGTGTGTCAAGATATGCCATGTATCATAGCGAGTGGTGGCGGAGAGGTTAGAGATGGTGGGCCTAGGATTGGAAGATCGCTGGTTCAAGCCCCAGTACTGACAATTTCAAAATGTGGGTGGAAAAGGTGAAACACCTGCCTCCACCCTCATTCGCCCCACTCTGGGCCTCTGAGCAAAGCCCTTAACCCCCACCATCTGCTCCCTAAACAGGTCTCTCTTGAAAATGAGTTCCCGTGGCTCAATGAGACTACCTGGATAAATAAAGGGCAAATGAAAATAAAAAAAATTGGGGCACTTTTAAGTGGCTATACTGAAATTCTTAATCTTTTCTAGAGGGTACAGAGTCTACCCTCTAGAAAAGATTAAGAATTTCAGTATAGCCACTTAAAAGTGCCCCAATTTTTTTTATTTACCCGAGTATCACGTAGACTACACCACTGCCAAGGTGTGAGTGAGAGAGTGAATGGTTGTTTGTCTTGTTTGTCTCTATGTGTCTTTCTGATGGACTGGAGACCTGTCCAGGGTGTCCCATGCCTCTCACACAGTGACTGCTGGATATGGACACCAGTGACCCCCCATGACCTAAAAAGGAAGAAGCAGGTAAAAGATAATGGATGGACGGATGGATGGATGGATGGATGGATAGATATCTGGAGGGAACTTTGACTTCGAGCTGTTGCTCCTCTGAATCAACAATAGTCAGTTAAGGTGGTCTGTGCATCTTATTATGATGCCTCCTGGAGGTTTTCTTGGCACTTGGAAGAGGTCCCAGGGCCTTCCCAGAACTCACTGGAGGGATTGAGTATCTTCTCTGGCCTGGAATTGCCTTGGAATCCCTCTGAAGAAGAAGGACCATGTCGCTGTGTTAGGGAATGTCTGGGATTTTCTCCTGGGCCTGTTGCCTTTGTGTCACAAAGAAGCAGTAAACGTTAGTAGTATTAAGTAGTAATTGTTTTTTTTATTTGTTTTTAAACTACTATTATTACGTTTTATCAAAAATTTCAAGTATTTTGCTGCAACCTAAAAATAGTATGGTTTATGTTATGGTAATGTTGTGATTCGTATTGGTTTGTTCTAGTATTATCAGATCAACTGTTGTACTTTGTACTCAGTTTTCACTGAGTTATTTAGACTGAAATGTTTCAAACAAAAACACAGGTGAGTAAAAAAGTGCTTTTACTGAGAAGTCAACCAGAAGTTGTGACTATTTGTATCTGCAGATGGAATAGTGTTGACACTGATGGGTTAACATGTGATGAATGTTTTTATTCTGAATATGGTTATGTTTCTTTTTCTTCAAGGACTCAGAGAAGGAGGAGGATTCCTGGATACAGGTTAGATACGTGGATAGTCCTTGGATAAGCAAGGTGAGACCAGAGCAAGCAGGTTGGGTGGAGAGGCTGCTCTGACTTCTACTGTTTGTTGTGGGAGGGAAAACAGGGGTGAAATCTTACTGGGAATTATTGATACAGTGGCAGATTAGGGAGGTGTCAGGAGTCCAGACAGACGTATCCATGTGGAAATGCCCATGGAGGAGATGCCCAGTAGAGCACAAGGAATTATGGGTGGGTGGGAGTAAGGGACGGGGCATTGGTAAGTTTTTATAAACCTATTCTGTTTGGAGCACACATAGAGATACTGATAGAACAGAGGCTGAAACATTCACTGTGAAACAACTAACACACCAACAAACATACCGGTAGTTTCTCAGTTCAGACTTAAAAATCTAGATGAACCATCAGCTCTCATGCGAAACGGCTGAGTGTGAGCTGTCAAAAATAATAATACAAATTGTATAATAATCATTTTATTTAAAAGCGCCTTTCAGGACACCCAAGGACACTTCACAGCAAGAAACATATCACAGAGATTGTGTAAAAACAAACAACAAGCACAGTGCAAACATAAGCAGGAATAAATTGAAATATAAAATAAATAAAGAATATAAAATACAAAAGAATATAAACTCCATTTAGTAAAGTTAATGATGAGCTAGTCTAAAGAGATGTGTTTTCAGGGCTGTCTTGAATAGAGAAAGGAAGGTGGTGTTCCGCAGGTCTGGCAGTAGAGCGTTCCAGAGGTGATGGGCAGAGCAGGTGAAGGCCCTGCTCCCCATGGTGGAGAGGCGGGCAGAGGGTACATGGAGATGTAGTGAAGAGGAGGATCTGAGAGAGCGTGATGGGATGGAGATTTGTAGGAGGTCAGATAGATAAGGAGGGGCAAGGTTGTGGATAGCTTTGAACGTGAGGAGTAGAATTTTGAAGACAATCCGTGATTTAACCGGGAGCCAGTGAAGATGCTGCAGGACAGGAGTGATGTGATTATAGGAGGAGGTTTGAGTGATTCATTCAACCTTTATTTAGTCAGGTAAATCTTATTGAGCCTCGAGGGCTCATTTACGAAAGCGACCTGCTAGTGATGACACGGACAGCTGAATTCTGGACCATCTGTAACTTGTGGAGAGATTTGTTAGGGAGGCCATAGTAGAGACAAGAGTTGCAGTAGTCCTATTCAAACAGGATCAGTTTTACCTAGGGACCACATGCTATTTGTAATAATTACGGAGATTGTCTTGTTTTTAATCTTGTGCAAATCGGCCACGTCAGTAATTTGTAAAGTAAAAATTCCCCAGCATATTATCTACTATATTTTGCTGAAATCCGAAGTCCTGTGATAATACTAATCCAATGCGAATAGGCATCTCTGTGATTTGGACAGAAATGAGCTGGATCCGATACGTGATAAGGCTTTTTTTTGTTTGTTTTCTAAGCAAAATTATTTGGAAAAATATAGAACAATCCATCCATCCATCCGTTCTCTTACGCTTATCCTAGATCGGGTCGCGAGGGTAGTAGCCTAAGGCCCCGTTTACACGGAGCGTATTTTGAGTGGAACCGCTTCTTTCTCTCTGCGGTTGTGCTCCTCGTTGACACGAGTTCACTAGCCCCCCTCTTTGAATCCGATGCTTTTCTGATCCACTGCTCAGGGTGGAGGTTTTTCGCTGACCCTCCGTTGATAACATAAACATCTCCCGCAGAGCTTTCGTTTGAACACATGCGCGCCGCATGCACGCGCGGACAGCCGGCATTTCTAACAATGGCGGTGGACTGGACAGCACCACTTTCTGAACTACAGCTGATGGAATATATTTTGAGATGTCATATTTAATTAATCTGTGTGGGAGTGGTGGCGCAGTGTGGGAGTGGTGGCGCAAAGGTTAAGAAGGTGTGCTTGAGATCGGAAAAGAAGGTGTGCTTGAGATCGGAAGGTTGCCGGTTCAAGCCCCGGTACCGACAACATCAAAGATGTGGGTGGGATAAGTGAAGCGGTCACACTTGTCTCCACCCTCATCTGCCCCACTCTGGGCCCTTGAGCAAGGCCCTTAACCCACACCATCTGCTCCCCCGGGAACCCTAGATATCAGCTCTCTGCTCCACACAGAGGGCTGTGGTTGCTCGGTGGTCTGTGGTTGTGTCAGGAAGGGCATCCGGCGTAAAAACAACTGCCAAATCTTCATGCGACTAGATCGCTGTGGTGACCCCTAACGCAGGGAAAAAGCCAAAAGAAGAAGAATATTTAATTAATCTACACCTGAATTACCTTTATCCGTATTGGAAGAGACACAGCTGCCTGGATCCAGTTCTTATGTCGCTGCTTATTGAACGAGGCAGGCGGACATTTCACGTGTCACGTTGCACATATTAAATGTGCTATTTAATAACAGTTTAACAATAAACAGTATTTATGTTGGCGTGGGAGATATATAAATTTATCTTAGCTAAATTAATCTATCTGGACTCATTACGTCATTTAAACAGTGCCTAACATGCTGCATGTTGAAATGAAGACACCAGGTTGATTTTTAATGTATTTATTTATTCAACACCACAAACTGTACATCACAAACACTGAGAATTAAATTTAACACTTTTAAAAACACGTTAACCGAACTGTTATGAACTGGACTCTGTTGTTTTCATGGTGGACACTGGACCCACATCCGAACCGGTCCGCTTCGTGGAACGAGAGCTTCGACCTCGCAGGAAAAAAAATAAAAATAAAACCTCAGTTGGTTGTTCTGTGATCGAAGTTAACACAAGGAAACATTATTAAGAACATTGTTTACCTTGTAGCGCTGCTGGAAATCAGCTGATTATCACGGACTAAAGTCAGACATCGTCATTCAGTTCAGGTCCGCTCAGCAGCTGGTGTGGAGCATGTTAGATGAAGCGGGTCCCGCTTGGTGTCAAATCTGTGGACTCTTATCCAAATTCCAGCTTTAACTTGTTGTTAACTTGTTGACAACAACTTGTAGTTAGCTGAACTTTTAGCCAGAGAGGAAAACAGACTGACGCAGCAAGCATGCGCAATAGGTGAAGTTTCAAAAATCCATAGCGCCATCTAATGGCCCGGCATGGTAAATACAGTGAATTCATGAGGGGAGGAGGGGGCTCATGAGGGAGAGGGAGATTCGAGCAGATGATGTAAACACTTGAATTCGCCCGTGTAAACGTAAAACTTTCCATCTAATTAACATACCCAAAACCTCAGTTTCCCCCCACAATATCCGTGTAAACAGGGCCTAAGTAGGGAGGTCAAGACTTCCCTCTCCCCAGCAACTTGGGCCAGCTCCTCCTGGGGAATCCCAAGGTACTCCCAGGCCAGCCGAGAAACATTGTCCCTCCAGCGTTTCCTGGGTCTTCCTCTGGATCTCCTCCCGGTGGGACTTGCCCAGAACACCTCACCAGGGAGGCGTCACGGAGGCATCCTAACCAGATGCCCAAGCCACCTCAACTAGCTCCTCTCGATGTGGAGAAGCAGCTGCTCTACTCTTAGTCCCTCCCGAATGACCGAGTTTCTCACCCAATCTCTAAGGGAGAGCCCAGACACCCAGCGGAGAAAACTCATTTCGGCCGCTTGTATCCGAGATCTCGTTCTTTTGGTCACAACCTAAAGCTCATGACCATAGATGAAGGTAGGAACATAGATCGAATGGTCAGCTCTCTCTTCACTGCCGACGCTGCACCTATCCGCCTATCGATCTCACGCTCCATTTTTCCCTCATTCGTGAACAAAACCCCGAGATACTTAAACTTTTCCACTTGGTGCAGGACCTCCTCCACGACCCGGAGAGAGCACTCTACCCTTTTCCGGCTCAAGACCATGGCCTCGGATTTGGAGGAACTGATTCTCATCCCGGCCGCGTCACACTTGGCTGCAAACCGCTCCAGCGAAAGCTGTAGATCACGACCTGATGAAGCCTATAGGACCACATCATCTATAAAAAAACAGAGAAACAATCCCAAGGCCACCAAAACGGATCCCCTCAACACCTTGGCTGCACCTAGAAATTCTGTCCATAAAAGTTATGAACAGAATTGGTAACAAAGGACAACCTTGACAGAGTCCAACTCTCATTGGGAACAAGCCCGACTTACTGCCGGCAATGCGGACTAGGGATGCACCGATCCACATTTTTTAACTTCCGATCCGATCCCGATACTTAAATCTGGATATCAGCCGATACCGATCCCATTCTGATATCATCATCATTATTGATTTTAGATGAGGCTGTAAAAATCTCCTCTCAAGTACAGTTTCTGATTGGACACACCTGTGGATGAGCCTGGGAGAGGACGCTGGCGTGATGTTCGCCGCTTCTCCACGCTGAAAAGTTGTTTTACTGTTGCTATTTTTTATTTTTATTTTTGGACATTTATCTGGACTTATTTTGTTCAGTGTTTTTTTAATCAAGGACTTTACGGACAGCTTGGTTAGTACTTCCTAACCGGAATATTGGGCTGTCTGCCTCCTGTCAAACTCCAGCACAAACCTTGCACAAACTTTGCTTGGAGAACTACGTGGCTGCAGTTTTTGTTTTGCTTACCTGCTGCTTCTGTCAACCTCCTGTGTCGTCTGGACCGTTCTGGACTTTCTCCTGTGCTCCTCTTCAAGTTATGCTCATTCAAGTTACATCTCACTGCTTCTTGTTTATTTCTCTCGGAGCCGTGGGTCTGCTGTTAGCGGCTAGCTCTGTGCTAGCTTCCCCCGGCTTGGCTGGTGTGATGTTGACCTACTCCGCTTCGCAGCTGCTTGGACTTAACAACTGCTCCATTCCACCTTCTGTTTCCATCATCAAACAACTGGGACTTCTGCGTAGACCTCGTTACATCCATAGAGGCTCTCGAAAGAAATCCGTTTATTCTCGCTCTGAATTGATTCCGTCCGGGAGACGTGTCGCACCTCAACTACGTCATCAGAACGCTGCGTCTGTAGTCCCTTGTAGTCCGCAGCGCACGAGGTGGCAAGGAAAACGTGGAGTGGACTTCAGTCTGCTTAAACCGGTTCAAAAAGCTCCTACACCAACTAGCATTAAAATAGAACTTTTCAATGTACAATCACTATCCAATAAATCATGTCTAATTCATGATCACATTCTGGAGAAAAACTTGGACCTCATGTGCCTCACAGAAACTTGGCATCAACCAGACGTGTTCAGTTCTCTGAATGAAGCTTGTCCCTCTGGATACAGTTATCTGCAGAGAGCCCACAGCACTGGCCGCGGTGGTGGTCTGGCTGTAATCCATCCATCCATCCATCCATCCATTTTCTTCCGCTTATCCGGGGTCGGGTCGCGGGGGTAGCAGCCTAAGTAGGGAGGCCCAGACTTCCCTCTCCCCAGCCACTTGGAGCAGCTCCTCTGGGGGAATCCCAAGGCGTTCCCAGGCCAGCCGAGAAACATAGTCCCTCCAGCGTATCCTGGGTCTTCCTCTGGGTCTCCTCCCGGTGGGACATGCCCGGAACACCTCACCAGGGAGGCGTCCAGGAGGCATCCTAACCAGATGCCCGAGCCACCTCAACTGGCTCCTCTCGATGTGGAGAAGCAGCGGCTCTACTCCGAGTCCCTCCCGGATGACTGAGCTTCTCACCCTATCTCTAAGGGAGAGTCCAGCCACCCTGCGGAGAAAACTCATTTCAGCCGCTTGTATCCGAGATCTTGTTCTTTCGGTCATAACCCAAAGCTCATGACCATAGATGAGGGTGGGAACGTAGATCGATCGGTAAATTGAGAGCTTTGCCTTTTGACTCAGCTCTCTCTTCACCACGACAGACCGGTACAGCGCCCGCTTCACTGCGGACGCTGCACCTATCCGCCTATCGATCTCACGCTCCAGTTTTCCCTCATTCGTGAACAAGATCCCGAGATACTTAAACTCCTCCACTTGGGGCAGGACCTCCTCCCCGACCCGGAGAGGGCATGCTACCCTTTTCCGGCTCAAGACCATGGCCTCGGATTTGGAGGAACTGATCCTCATCCCGGCCGCATCGCATTCAGCTGCAAACCGCTCCAGTGAAAGCTGTAGATCACGAGCTGATGAAGCCAATAGGACCACTGGCTGTAATCTACCGCAGTAATTTAAAATTGTCACATCTGTCTTCTCATAATTTTTCTTCTTTTGAATGTTTGGCCTTCAACTTCAAAGCCCCACTCCTGATGAACGTTATATTGATTTATAGACCTCCCAAACCGCATGTTTCATTTAACTCAGAAATGCATGACCTCCTCACTTTTTTCTGCACCTCCCCTGTAAAAACTATTTTTCTTGGCGATCTAAATATCCACATGGACAATTCCTCTTCCCCTCTGGCTACAGATTTTAAGTCTCTTTTGGAATCTCTCAACCTCACCCAACATGTGGACGCCCCTACGCACAACAGGGGGCATACTCTGGATTTGGTGATTACAGACACTGTACTCAATAACTTGTCTGTATATGACCTGGGTGTCTCAGACCACAGGGTCATCTCCCTGGAAGTGCCTTCAACTTCGCCTGCTTCTAACCCAAAACGACCTATCCAGTTCCGTGACTATAAAAACATTTCCCCTGATGTTTTGTCTGCTGATCTTCACGCCCTGACCGCTGTCAATCACTCATCTGCAGATGACTCTGTGGATTACTACAACCAATCTCTCCAGGAGCTTCTGGACCTACATGCTCCCTTGAAGTCAAGACTGGTGTCTTTCTCCCGTTCAGCCCCTTGGTACACTGATGAGCTGCGCAGGATGAAGGCAACTGGCCGTGCTATTGAGAGACGTGTAAAATCATCTGGTCTCTCGGTACATAAGCAAGCGTACAAAGAACATCAGAAAGCGTACGCCTATTCTCTTAAAGAAGCACGCTCCAAATATTATTCCAACATCATCAACACCTGCCCTGGAAACTCTAAACAGCTCTTCTCCACAATAACTCATCTGCTTAATCCCATTAAACAAACTCATGAGGACTCTGTTCAAAAATGCAACCTGTTCCTCTCATCATTTAAAAACAAAGTTGACACTATCAGATCTCAGCTCCACAACCTCCCTGATCTTAGTGTGCCATCTACCCGTCTGCTTTCTGGGACCCTGAGCAGCTTTGATGAAGTTGTTCAGAGTGAGGTGGAGACCATCCTCAAGAAAATGAAGCCTTCATCCTGCGCCCTGGATCCCTTCCCCTCGTCTCTCATAAAATCCAATCACTCTGCAATAAGCCCATTAATCACACAAATAATAAACAAGTCTCTACAATCTGGTCATGTTCCACTGCCTCTAAAAACTGCCATCATTAGGCCTCTTCTGAAAAAATCTAATTTGGATCCCGACATTTTTTCTAATTACCGCCCAATTTCCCACCTCCCATTTCTGTCCAAAGTGCTGGAGAAAGCAGTTGCTGCTCAGCTGCAGGACCACCTACAGCAACACTCTCTGTATGAGAAGTTCCAGTCTGGATTCAGAGCAGCTCACAGTACTGAGACTGCACTGCTGAGAGTAACAAATGATGTCCTCATGGCTGCTGACACTGGTTCTCCCTCCATCCTTGTCCTCCTTGACCTCACTGCAGCCTTCGACACTGTGGACCATAGTATCCTCCTCCACCGTCTTCATGTGGAGGTCGGTCTCTGTGACACTGTCCTGGACTGGTTCAATTCTTTCCTCTCCAATAGGCTGGAATGTGTTAGCCTTGGCAATGCCACTTCCCAGACAGTCGGTGTCTCCTGTGGTGTCCCTCAGGGGTCAGTTCTGGGGCCCCTGCTGTTTTCCCTCTACATGCTGCCTTTAGGTCAAATTATTAATCAGTTCAACATTTCTTTTCACTGCTATGCCGACGACACACAGCTTTACATCAGGACTGGAACATCATCATCATCCCTATCTCCGTCTTCACTCACTGTTCTCTCTGCCTGCCTGGAGGAAATAAAGGCATGGATGAATCAGAACTTTCTTCAATTAAACTGCTCGAAGACTGAGGCCATATTGATTGGCACCCCTCACCAGATACAAACATCAACTTTAACAACAATCTCCTTCTCTGGTCAAGACATCCCCCTCTCCACCTCTGTTACAAATCTTGGAATAAAAATGGACTCTCATCTTACATTTGAAAATCACATTAAGCATCTGTTTAAAACCTGCTTCTTCCATCTTCGAAACATCTCCAGACTTCGCCCATCTCTGACTTTTCCTGATGCTGAGAAACTCGTCCATGCCTTTGTCTCCTCCAGGCTCGACTACTGCAACTCCCTGTTTATTGGTATCCCTGGCAAAAACCTTCAGAAACTTCAATACATTCAAAACAGTGCAGCAAGGATTCTGTTGAGAGTTCGTAAATTTGAACATATTACACCCATTCTCCATAACCTCCATTGGCTTCCTGTCACCTACAGAATTCAGTACAAAACTGCTCTCATTACCCATCAATGCTTGCACGGCACTTCACCTGACTATCTAAAGGACATTCTTGCACCATATTCATCCACCCGGTCTCTACGATCACAGAACAGTAATTTCCTTCATATTCCTCGGACCAAATTGAGGACCATGGGAGACCGAGCATTCTGTGTGGCTGCCCCCCGCCTGTGGAACTCCCTCCCTGACGACCTGAGAGCTCCACAGTCACTGGTTGACTTTAAAAGCAGCATAAAGACCTTTCTTTTTAAGCAAGCCTATTCTGCCTCCACATGATTTTATCTTTGATCTTAGCTGATATCATTATTGATTTTACTTGATTTTATCACTTGTTTTATTTTATTTATTTTTTAAGCAAGCCTAATCTGCATCCACATGATTTTATCTTTGATCTTAGTCGATATTATTATTGATTTTATTTGATTTTATCACTTGTTTTATTTTGATCTTTGCTTTGTTACACTTTGTAGCACTTTGAGATTTTTATTAATGAAAAGTGCATTATAAATGGAATTCATTATTATTATTATTATTATTATTATTATTATTATTATTAAGTACAATGCGTACACATATACAGTATGCATGCATGTCCAAAAAGGCAACTTGAGGTAAGTTTTATTAATGTTGGATAAGTTTCAAAGTTACAATTAAATTCTGCTCACACAAAACTTTTTTTTCCTAGCTTTAAAGTGGATATTAAAGTGATTAATTTAAGTGACTGTTTAAAGTTATTTTATACATTATTTTAAATAAGGGGTGATATAAGAACTTTTTTCTTCTTCACTCTTTTCATTCAATGTTTTATTGTTGATGATTTTGTTTTATTTTGTCTCTTTTAAATGAATGAATAAATTAATTAAATAAAATATTAAATAGCTTTATATCTGCTAAGTTCATGGCATAAACCAACACAGACATGTTCCTGTTTTTAGTATTTTACATTGCTTTATAATGTAGCTGTTTATGTTTCTTTCATTTTTTAATACAGTTTTCTTGTAATTTTTAATTAATATGCTTTTTTATGATTGTCTACTGTTGTACTGATAAATATCTCCTGGAGGGTAAACTATATCTTGGCTGCAAATATCAAGCTGCAAAATCCTTTGTTTTCCACAACTGATAGCGGTTGGTCATTAATTAGGATGAAGTTTAGCAACTTCTCTGTAAACATTTACGCTCTGGGGCTTCAGCGGTGTGTTCTTCTTGTTTAGTCTGGGGCGGGTGGCCTGGTTTCAGTCAGCCGCTCTCAGCCTGCCCCTCATCTGAGATGGGCAGACAGAGCAGGTTGGACTGGACGTGGCTATCAGATGCCTGTGTTTCGGTTCAGCAAGAATGGTGAATGCTGAAGCCCCGGAGCTCGAATGTCCAACGTCAAACTAACTTGACCGCGGTTTAATGTGGTGCTATGGCTCTACAGACATTGCACGTTGCTGTCTTGCAGTGTTTAGTGTAATATACTTCCACACAGCGGACATGTTACGGTCTTATTACTCTGGGTTCATGAGACATGCCTCTGTTCGGGAAATCCATTCCATAGTTTGAAGCCAACGTGTGAAAAAGTTTCATCAGACACAGACATGTATCATGGATCGGAAATATCGGTAGGTTGAATCGGAAAAATCTGATGCGTAAATTATGTTGGTATCGGAGGCCGATACCGATATTGGGTCAGATCGGCCCCATCCCTAATGCGGACCAAGCTCTGACATCGGTCGTATGAGGACCTAACAGCTTGTATCAAAGGGCCTGGTACCCCATACTCCCGGAGTAGCCCCCACAGGGATCCTCGAGGGGCGCGGTCAAACGCCTTTTCCAAGTCCACAAAGCATATGTAGACTGGTTGGGCAAACTCCCACGTACCCTCCAGGACCCTGCTGAGGGTGTAGAGCTGGTCCAGTGTTCCATGACCAGGATGAAAACTGTACTGCTCCTCCTGAATCCAAGGTTCGACTATCTGACGAATCCTCTTTTTCAGAACCCCCGAATAGACCTTACCAGAGAGGCTTAAGAGTGTAACCCCCCTGTTGTTGGAACACACTCCACGTTCCCCCTTTTTGAATAGGGGACCACCACCCTAGTCTGCCAATTCAGGGGAACTGCCCCTGATGTCCACGCAATATTGCATAGTTGTATAAGCCAACACAACCCCACAAGATCCATAGCCTTAAGGAACTCCGGGCAAATCTAATCCACCCCTGGGGCCCTACCACCGAGGAGCTTTTTAACCACCTCGGTGACCTCAGCACCAGAGATTGGGGAGCCGACCCAAAGTCTCCAGGCTCCGCTTCCTCAGTGGAAGATGTGCCAGTGGGATTGAGGAGGTCTCAAAGTATTCTCCCCACTGACTCACGACATCCCGAGTTGAGGTCAGTAGCACACTGCCCCCACTATACATATTGTTGGTGGCGTACCGCTTTGCCCTCCTGAGATGACGGATGGTGGACCATAATCGCTTCAAAGCCATACATAAGTCATTCTGCATGGCCTCTCCGAACTCCTCCCACACCCGAGTTTTTTCTTCAGCGACCACCTGAGTTGCATGCCACTTGGACTGCCGGTACCCATCAGCTACTTCCAGGGTCCCACAGGCCAAAAGGGCCCGATAGGACTCCTTCAGCCTGACAGCATCCCTTACTACTGGTGTCCACCACCGGGTTCGAGGGTTACTGCCACAACAGGCATCGACAACCTTGTGGCCACAGCTCCAATAAGCCACCTCGACAATAGAGGCACGGAACATGGCCCACTCAGACTCAATGTCCCCCACCTGCCCCGGAACGTGTTCAAAGCTCTCCCGGAGGTGTGAATTAAAGCTCCGTCTAACGGGAGACTCTGCCAGATGTTCCCAGCAGACCCTCACAATACGTTTGGGCCTGCCAGGTCTGACCAGCATCTTCCCCCACTATCTGAGCCAACTCTCCACTAGGTAGTAGTCAGTGGACAGCTCCGCCCCTCTCTTCACCCGAGTGTCCAAGACATGCGACTACAGATCAGATGAGATGACAACAAAGTTGATCATCGAACTGCAGCCTACGGTGTCCTGGTGTCAAGAGCACATATGGACATCCTTATGCTTGAACATGGTGTTCGTTATGGACAATTCATGTCGAGCACAGAAGTCCAATAATAGAACACCACTCTGGTTCAAATCAGGGGGGCCATTCCTCCCAACCACACCCCTCCAGGTCTCACCGTCAATGCCCACATGAGCATTGAATAGACTAAATGCCACGGACTCCCGTTCCAGCACTTCCGCATTCATTACCCGGGCGGCGCACTTCTTGTTAGTGGGAATGACATGAACATAAATGAGTAAATATATTTAATAAAACGTCTACATACACACCAATAATAACTCTATACACATATAATGTCCTTTTTCTGTCATCTGTGTATGTTTCCCATACACAGACGAAATTCGTCTCTGCATTTAACCCAACCACCACCAGGTGGTGCAGTGAGCAGCCAGAAAGCACCCGGGGAGCTGGAGAATTAGGTGTGCACTCATAGACACCCCAAGGTGTGTAGTGGCCGGGGCGCGAACCCGCGTCCTTCGGGTCCCAAGTCGGATGCCCTGCCACTACACCATCTTGGCTCCTATAAATCTATAGCAACGTTTCCCCTACAGATAGCCGCGATCCATTGTCGCCCTAACCCCCCCTCGGCGGTGGAACGGAACAGCCGTACCCACCGGTAGGCGGACACAACGGAACTCACTTGTAGTGCCAGTAGCTCGCAGTCGCTTCCCGTTTCGGGTTGTTGTCATGGTCTGCTACTAGGAGCTAACGCTAACAACAACAGCAGTGGATGGGACCCGGAAGTGGCGGACGTGGGTTGTATTTTAATGGAAGTACGTCACCGCCACCCGTGACATATAGTCTATTCCACCAGTAGAACAAGGGAGTCCCCAGGAGGCGCACTCTCTAGTACCCCCTCCAAGGACTCCAAAAAGGGTGGGTAATCTGAGCTGCCGTTTGGCACATAAGCCCAAACAACAGTCAGAACCTGTCCCCCTACACGTAGGTGGAGGGAGGCTACCCTCTCGTTCACCGGGGTGAACCCCAACGTACAGGCACCAATATGGGGGGCAACAAGTATGCCCACTCCTGCTCAGCGCCTCTCACCAGGGGCAACTCCAGAGTGGAAGAGTGTCCAACCTCTCTCAAGGAGACTGGTTGCAGAGCCAGAGCCATGTGTTGAGGTGAGTCTGACTATTTCTAACTGGAACCTCTCAATCTCACACACCAGCTCAGGCTCCTTCCCCACCATAGGTGACATTCCACGTTCCAATTGCCAGCTTCTGTAGCTGAGGATTAGACCGCCAGGGTCCCCGCCCTTCGGCCACCACCCATAAAGAACATATAGAACAAGGCTATTTTAATTAAACGTGCAGCTAGCTTCGCTTTTGTAGATGCTGCTACTTCCTTCACCACAGATGACAGCTGGTGCGGAGACACGTGTGTGTGATCAGCTGACTTCCATCCATTATATTTACCCGCTTCTTCCTTTTTGGGTAGCGGGAGTCGCTGGTGCCCATGTCCAGCCATCATTGTGTGAGAGGCAGGGGACACTCTGGACAGGTCGCAAGTCCATATCAGCCGACGGATCAGCAGACGCGTGAGCGCTCACGCGTGGCCGGTGACAGCTGTCCATCTGAGCTTAATGTGGCTTTTTTAACCTCTTTTTAAACCGGACGGTCAGACCTGCCTCCTCCTCAACAAGTAGATTTACACATTTTTATATTATACATGATTTAGTTTTCTTTGTGCTGTGTCATAAAACCACTTCAAAGCCTGAGACTGGCTTGGCCCACACATTAAGCACATTATTATGGACCGGCCCAGTCGTGACAACGTAGCGCGTTAACATCATATTCGGAAGATGTTCGTAAATTTCTTTCCTGCCCAGCAGGAATGATGCCCTCACTAACTAATCCTGAAAATACAATTTTCAGTTTTTTTCTGTTATGCCGATGACACTCAACTATACTTGTCTAAAAAAAAAAAACTAATTTTACGCTTCCATCCTCCATTTTCACCATCTCAGTGACCTCAATCACTAGTTTTTTTTATGATTTTCTCCAACTAAACTGTGATAAAACTGAATTAATTCTTGTCTGTATCAAAAACACTTTTAAAATTTGAATGTTTTCTCCTCCTACTTAACTCACTGCTTCCCCCTCCCCTCGGGTCAATAGTCTGGGTTTCATCCTGGACAGTTCACTGTCCTTTTTGTCTCACATCAATAATGTCATTTGATCTGCCCATTACTACCTACCTAATATCAAGCTTCTATGTTCTCTCATGCCACTGCCATCCTTGTCCACAGTCTTGTGACATCCTGGGTCAATACTGTAATTCCCATCTTTTTGGCCTCCTAATAAAACCCTCCATAAGACGCAGATGGTTCAGACCTCTGCTGCCTGTGTCATCACCCAAACCCCCTCCTATGATCACATCACTCCCGTCCTGCAGCAGCTTTAGTGACTCCAGGTTAAATCTTGCATCGTCTTAAAAATTCTTCTTTGCACCCCCTCAGACCCAGCTCCTCCCTCTACCTCTCCTTCTGTCTGTCTAGAACATTCAGCTGCTCTGCTCCCTGACTTTGGAACTCATTGCCTTCTGAGCTACAAAACATCAGCCCTCTCTCTCTCTGTGTGTCCAACACTGGTCTGAAAACCCATCTCTTTAGCCTATCCCTCTTAATTTACTCAGGTGTACCTTCTATTTTAAACTGTTACTATATTGTAATTTTAACTTTTAGTGTAACCTTGTTTTTCCTGCTTTTTGATGGGCGTTTAAGCTGTACAATGACCTTGAGTGTCATGAAAAGGGATTTAAAATAAAAATGTATTATTAGTATTATTATTGTTGTTATTATAAAAAGAAGGTTAAATCATGGCATCGGGACCAGTTTCTTTAAGGGAGAAACGTTTCGTCTTCCATCTGGAAGACTTCATCAGTCTGTGGCCTGCCAACCAGATCTGTCCCACAAGTAATAATAATAATAATAATGAATTCAATTTATAATGCACTTTTCATTAATAAAAATCTCAAAGTGCTAAAAAATCTTTATCACTGAGTATAAATCAGTTATACATCATCCGATCTAAACCAGATTTATTGTGCATCATCAGTGAGCCCTCGTGGACACATTGATATTGTGGTTTAACATATGACTCAAGAGTGCCCCCTAGATTATTCAAACTGTTATATCTCAGTGAGACATCATCCGATCTGAACCAGATTTATTGTGCATCATCAGTGAGCCCTTGAGAACACATTTATAACACATTTATAAGATGGGCTAACATTTGACTCAAGTGCGCCCCCTACATTATTTCTATAGTTATATCTCAGTGATACATCATCCGATCTGAACCAGATTTATTGTGGCATCATCAGTGAGACCTTATGGACACATTGATATTGTGGTTTAACATATGACTCCAGAGCGCCCCCTACATTATTTCTATAGTTATATCTCAGTGATATATCATCCGATCTGAACCAGATTTATTGTGTATCATCAGTGAGACCTTGTGGGCACATTGTGCACTCCCTAGATTATTCAAACTGTTATAACTCAGTTACACAGCATTCGATGTATACCAGATTTATTGTACATCATCACTGAGCACTTCAACACATATTGATGCTGTGGTTTAACAGATGACTCCAGTGTTCCCCCTACATTATTTTTCAAACTGTTACATCTCATTGCTAGATCATCTGATCTGTTCCACATTTACTGTGTCATATGTCAGCACTTCTAAACATACATATATTTTTGTTATTTGCTAACTGTTCTTGGCAAACGGGTGTTGGATGGGCACGACAGAGTTTGAGGTGGCGACCGAGCAGACGAGCTGGAGCTCCCGCGGTCGCCGCAATAAGGCCGGAGCTGCGCTAAGCTGCGAGGGCCTCAATGCTGCTTGCAGCTTTAATTATTATTATTATTGTTATTATTATTATTATTATTATTATTATTATTATTATTATTATTATTATTATTATTATTATTATTATTATAGAAACTACATAAAATACAACACCTTACCCGATGACCTTTAAAACCCAGGTAGCTAACAAAGACACATTGTCACAGCAGGTTTATGTAATCCATGTTTTTTTTCCTACAAGTAGTTTGTATGTCCAGCTGTTTTTACATGTAATTATATACTGATGAATGCACTTTCATCCCAGAATTTTAGACTAGGATCATTTTTTTTTTGTCACAGCCATTTTTGTTAACCATTAATACAGCATTATTACATTCAGAGTACAGTATGTGTTGTGAATGACTCAGCTACTTCCACACTTTCTTTTTAACTCATCTGAACTTAGTTGTAGCTATGTTTGTCTTTTCTAAGGTGGAATGGCTGTGCTGAGCATTTTTAAATGGACTGACTCCAAAAAAGTCAGAATTGTCTGTAGATGTACATCCAGTGATAATTCACAGAAAGTTTTGCCTAACCCTGTTGAGTGATTTATAATAATGAATTTAATTTATAACACACTTTTCATTAACAAAAATCTCAAAGTGCTACAAAGTGCAACTAAAATCAAAGATCAAATAAAAACAAGTGATAAAATCAAGTAAAATCAATGATAAAACAACAAAAATAATAAAATCAATTAAAAATAATGATAATATCAACTAAGATCTAAGATAAAATCATGCAGATTTATAAACTATTTAGTTCACAGTCAGACACAGAAAAACATTATGGCATTTTTGGAAAGCATCACCTGAAAAAAACTGTCCTTTAAAAGTTTTGACACAAATTTACTTTTTCATTTTGATATTATTCCCGAGCCCAGCTCACAAAAATTGTGTGTGTCAGAATGACCACTTCTTGATGGACAGCAATTCTCAGTTATTTTGGGAGATGTATGTGTTCACATCATTAGTGGTTGTGTAGAATCTGTCTGGTGTGATCGCAGGAGCATAATTATGAGCTGTTATATTTACTCCTAAGGTTTGTGTGTGCTCCAAACAGACAGAAGACATGCCAAACCTCAGCAGTCAGTAGCCTCCCTCCCTGGACAATTGTCCTTTTGATATTTTTGCCATGTTTGCTTGTGGAAACCTCTTGTGCTTGTGTTTCTGTAGTAAGATACTTGCTTTCCACCCATCTGAACTCTCAGTTTGACGCCCGCATACATGCTTGCACATACTCGGTGTGCACATGACAAGCATACAGTGGCAGGCTATCAAATGTGCAGATTTAGGCTTTTACCTTTCAATCTGTGAAAAAAATGGAAGGAGCTGCAAGCATGCATAGTCTGTCACAGAGATCCTGAGCTAAGCCAGAGGCAGGGATTGACCCTGCAGCCAACTGAGCAGTAATTCATCACAACACCCACTGGAAGGTGCATCCTACACCTGTCTTCTTCAGCAGCAGCTTTCATTACGTTTATGGGAAGCAAATCAGACCAGTACATACTGGATACATACCTGCCACTTACAATTAAATTCAATTCAGTACAATTCAGTTTATTTATATAGTGCCAAGTCACAACAGAAGTCATCTCAGGGCACCAAACAAAAACATTCACATCATGCGCGTAGCCAGGGGGGGTTCGGGGGGTTCGAACGAACCGCCCACTTTGCCTATCAATTCAAAGTCAACTTTATTGTCAAAACTGCAATATGTACAGGACATACACAGGATTGAAATTGCATTTCTCTCTAAGTCTATGAAGTCCCGCCTACAACTCCCGCACAACACAAGTTCTGTGTTAAGAGAGGTGGAAAGAGAAGGTATGGAGACGCCGCTAATGTCGAACCGGTTAACACCATAGATTTAATATGCCTGTGGTTAACACAAACTCCTTTTTTTTATCCAATAAAAGACAAAAGTAAAATAAGTTGAAATATTGCCCACTTCGACGATTCGAGTTCAACCAAGTGAGGATCAAACCCGAGTTGAGAGAAAGTTTGGCGTGGCAACCCGACGTGCTTCCAGTGAACCACCGAGGCATGTTGATCTTTCCAGGTCCACTTTTTCTTCAAACGAACCACCCCTGACAAAATCCTGGCTACGCCCATACACATACATTATAAAAGTCAATTAGTGAAGCTCTCTATTTAAGAAAGCCAGCAGATTGTATTGAATCTTCATTTCATCACGGTCTCCTATCCTGAGCAAGCGCAAAGGCAACAGTGGAAAGGAAAATCTCCCTTTTAACAGGAAGAAACCTCCAGCAGAACCAGTGGCCATCTGCTTTGACCGGCTGGGGTTTGCGAGAACAGAAAGGAGAGACAAATGAACACAGAATGACAGGTCCAGGTGTATACCCATTACCTGCAATTCTAGAGTAGGAGAGAGTCAAACCTCTCTTCAGGAGTTCAGTTCTAGGGCCAAGCTATGTGCAGGGGTGAGCCCAACAATACTGTATCTAGCTAGTACTGCTCGACTTCACACACAAGCACCGGCTCCTTACCTGTCAATAAGGCAACAGTCCACATCCCTAGAGCTAGTTTATGCCACCAGGAGTTGGTATGGCCAGGGGCCCTCCCTCAGGGTCGCAAATCGCCACTATGCAGGTTATGCAAGGCATACGGGCGCTGCCCTACAGGGGGCGCCAAAACCGTCTCTAGAAAAAATGTTTTTCTAGCAGGCATCTTCTTTAACTGCATGAAATGATCAATAACAGGGAAACAGCACTGCTTAGGCGCCCCCCCCCCTGCTCCCTCACCTCCCTCCTCCTATCTCTCTGCTCTCCCTTCACACACAGGTGCTGTGAACACGCACCCCTAGAGAACGCACACAGGCACGTTATTTATTTATTTTTATTTTTTTCACTCGTGCACTTGACTTTGGAGCGGCAGAAAAACTATCCAGGGCGCAAAACAGGAAAAGGAAGTTGTTGGAAGGATGAAAAAAAAGCCTTTCAATGTGGTTAAAAGATATTAGGTAAGTACTGTCAGTGTATGAGCAGGACAGGAGGGTTGTAAAATATTCAGGTTAGCTAAAGCTAGCCTAATAGGAATCGTCCCATATTTGGCTGTTAAATAAATGTAGCCTCCCCTAAAGACGTGATTTGTTTAATATTTTTATGAATATTTTATACATGTCCCACACATCCACACACTAAGTGTAAGAATGACCTAAATAAAACTCAGGAAACATTAACACAAGCTAAACTGTTGTGGTGGCAGTTCCCAGCTATGTTCCAGTGCTGCAATTTATACACTCATATGTACATTTATTATTATTGATTCTTTAATTAAAGATGAGTTGTACAAGTTTATGTGTGTATCAGACAAATTAGTCCTCAGTGTCACTATAGCCCTGAGACTCAAAAAGGTTGGTGACCCATGTTACCAACCTTTTTGGCAGAGGGACACTTGAGTTTAAATGTCTTATTTAATATCACTACAGTGGTGTGTGTTGTGATGTATCTGGTAAGTCAGATTAGATGAAATGTACAGTCAGTAACTGTTATCCAACAAGGAGATGATTTAAATTAAAGTTTAATTTCTATTGTGGTTTGACTGCTGTATTTTTAAACCTACTTAACACAAAATTAATGTCATTCAGCTGTGAGGATGGAGAGAAGGAAGAGAAGATGACAGAGGAATCAGGACAGACTGGGGAAGGCAACAGGTTGGTCTAATGCAGGTGGAAGTGAGGGAACAGCTACTTAATCCCAAGCAATAACATGTAAACATTATTTTTAAAAACTGTATTAAGATCTGTAATTTTTACAACTAATATATAATGCTTTTTTGACCATATGACAGTGCAGAATGCCACAGACAAAGGGTGAAGGAGACAGACACGAGGTCAGTGATAGAGGAGACAAGTGATAGCATCAGGTAGGAATAATTACATTAGGGAGGCAACAAAAACCTATACTGTATACCATGATGGTTTGAATTTCTGATGACCATCTTTCATTGTCTTCTTTCACGGAAAGTAACAGTTTAAATGTCATAAATGTTAAAACACTGACATGGACTCCAGGCTGTTAAGATTTCATATTTTCACTACATAAAATGTTGAGCACTGATTACCACTACTGTTATACATTTTTACTTTATTAAACTTCTTATTTGTTTATCATTGAAATTATCACCTGATATGATATGTAACATAAAAAAATCTGTAATATTGCTACTGTATTTTCTAAGTGCATGACTAAGGGAGGAAAGCTGTATGAGGCGGCAGGTAAAGGGAGCGCGCGGGGGGG
>JBBPBX010048489.1:0-25729 GCA_038048925.1 Garcialebias charrua | reverse complement strand
ATCCTGATTTATGCTCAATAATCCAGGTGAATAACAGAATAACATCCTGATTTATGCTCAATAATCCAGGTGAATAACAGAATAACATCCTGATGCATGCTCAATAATCCAGGTAAATAACACAGAATAACATCCTGATTTATGCTCAATAATCCAGGTGAATAACAGAATAACACCCTGATGCATGCTCAATAATCCAGGTAAATAACAGAATAACATCCTGATTTATGCTCAATAATCCAGGTAAATAACAGAATAACATCCTGATTTATGCTCAATAATCCAGGTGAATAACAGAATAACCCTGATGCATGCTCAATAATCCAGGTAAATAACACAGAATAACATCCTGATTTATGCTCAATAATCCAGGTGAATAACAGAATAACATCCTGATTTATGCTCAATAATCCAGGTGAATAACAGAATAACATCCTGATTTATGCTCAATAATCCAGGTAAATAACAGAATAACATCCTGATGCATGATCAATAATCCAGGTAAATAACACAGAATAACATCCTGATTTATGATCAATAATCCAGGTAAATAACACAGAATAACATCCTGATTTATGATCAATAATCCAGGTAAATAACACAATAACATCCTGATTTATGATCAATAATCCAGGTGAATAATGCAGAATAATAAACGCTTCTTTCATAACTTCTCCATCACTGAAAGACTTCTTATGTTGAGCCAGGATGCAGCTAACACGGTAGGAGGCGATCGTAGCAACCTTACCTTTTGTGCTGGGCTGAGTGAAGATCGATTGCTGTGCTGCAAGCTTGTGTTTTAGCTCCCGCATGTTCTGAGTCCATAAACAACTTTTAGGAGGGAAATCTGTCTCAAACAGTTTGTGCATCGTCTTGAAATGCCGCTCCAAGTTACACTTTTTGGGCAAGGCAACGCTCGAATTACAGATGAGGCAAATAGACTTCGAATTAGAATAAACAAAAAAATACTCCTCCTCCCACTCTGTGTGAAAATAATAAGTTTTCGTTTGCTTGTTTGCTAGTTCTGCATCCATGTTTACTTCGCACCGATAGCTCCACTGCTGTCCTAAAGTCTCGTGAGTCACTGCACCCAAAACTCGCGAGACTATGTCTGTGAGAAAACAAGATGGAGAGGGCTGAGGAAAGTGTTGCTGCGCATTGGAATATCGTCACTTCTCCCACCCCCCACCTCCACCACTTCTGCCGGAGTTAGAATGAAGCGGACATGTCACCTCCACCACTTCAGCCGGAGTTAGAATGAAGCTTAGCAGCGGACATTTCACCTTGTTAACAGCTGAGAGCCGGCTGCCGGTGTTCTGTGACTTGCGGGCCGGCTCTAAAAGTTATTAAATATCATCCAGGGGGCCATAAATAATTGTTTTGCGGGCCGGATCTGGCCCGCGGGCCGCCACCTTGACATATGTGGTCTAAAGTGTATATAAAATTGAGTCCCAGGTGCTCTGTACAACAGAGATGTAGAACCATTGCAGCACACCCGAGACTCAAATTCCCTACATGTATTAATTTAAGATGAAGAGGGCGGAGGTGCGTGGTGAGGGATGGGGAGAAAATATCTGCAGGAACAATGCTCCCACAGCGAGTCAGCTCCCCCGCTGACCCTGCGTACCCCCCAGT
This sequence comes from Garcialebias charrua, assembly GCA_038048925.1. NCBI lineage: Eukaryota > Metazoa > Chordata > Actinopteri > Cyprinodontiformes > Rivulidae > Garcialebias > Garcialebias charrua. Next base: position 24,094 of record JBBPBX010048489.1, on the reverse strand, counting down.
TCGCCAAGGTCCACCCAAGGAGCGAGGTAGTGGAAACACCTCTCCGACCGCCAGGCCATTGAGCCAAGACCAGAGAGGGACACGGCCCCGAGGGCCGCCAAAGCAGAACCAACAGCCCACACCCACCAGGGCCGCCACGACCCCTGCGAACCGCAGTCAGCCCACAAGGACGACACTACCAAGAGCGCCCGCCCAACCGCCGACAGAGCCAGGAAGCACTGAGAACAGGCCCCAACCAGGGCCCGCTCACCGGCCAAGCATAGTCCAAGACCATCATCAAGGACATCCACTTGGTCCCCACCCCAGAAGAAATACTACACCCACCCTTCATATTAATAAATTTCAGAACATATAACACATTAGACACCCAGGCTGGGTTTGCCCGCCCCCTCCCATTGGCCACCAGTCACACCCCCAGATGTGATACTATGTAAAAATTTCAACAATATGAATAAAGTGTATTTAATATAATACAAATATTACATTAAACTAAATTAAAACGTAAATATCCCAGAAAGCTGTGTGTTGACAGATGTTGGCAAAAGGAGGAAATGTCACCTTGTCTCCTTTTACAAGTCAACACATTAGATCTTATTTGATCGTAACACTAATTATGAATTAAATGAAGTTATTGTAAAGATATTAATAACAATTTGTGACACAGATCCAGTTGGACCTGTTGTTAATTAAACAGTTGGCAGCTGTGAGGAGTAGCTTGTTTCAAACGCCATCTTAGCTTCTCTACATGTCAGAAATTAGGGATGGAACGGTGCACATGGGTGTACCAAACCGTTTCGGTATGGCACGTTCGGTTCGGTCCACCTGTGTACCGTTTCGGTTATTTTTTCACTCATTAAACATTGTTAACGGGAGAATATAGGCGCAGTTGAACTAAAGTTCCTAGGCGAGTTTCAGCACGGCGCTATTATCTTGCAGCACGCGTAGCATTAGCAGCATAGCATGCCGTTGCGGTCGTCGGTTTGGGAACGTCATGACTTTCTTGTTAAAAGACGAGCGCAAATCCAAAGCTGTGTGTGGACGTTATTTCACAAAGATTAGATCTGCAGCAGCAACACGTCTAACTTGTTAACAGACTTGAAACAACGTCATCCCAACATGAACATCTCTTCTACAAGCAAGAAAAGCAGCTTGTTGCAAACACCGCTAACAGCAGCATTTAAACAACCTTCTTCAGGTAAATCAGATCAGTCCAGATCAATAACGCAAACTGTAGGAGTTTTTAAAGATCTGGAGCTACGTCTGAATGTTGTTGATTTGTCGGCTTTAAAATTCTTGAGCGTCGCTACAACATCCATCACGTCAACACTTCAGCCAAAAAGTTCAGCACTTTATGAAAAAGCCCTACCCTGATGATGATGATGATGACCGAGAGATTTAACCACCTCAACCGTTCAAGAAGAGGTATTATCCATCCATCCATCCATCCATCCATTTTCTTCCGCTTATCCGGGGTCGGGTCGCGGGGGTAGCAGCCTAAGTAGGGAGGCCCAGACTTCCCTCTCCCCAGCCACTTGGAGCAGCTCCTCTGGGGGAATCCCAAGGCGTTCCCAGGCCAGCCGAGAAACATAGTCCCTCCAGCGTGTCCTGGGTCTTCCTCTGGGTCTCCTCCCGGTGGGACATGCCCGGAACACCTCACCAGGGAGGCGTCCAGGAGGCATCCTAACCAGATGCCCGAGCCACCTCAACTGGCTCCTCTCGATGTGGAGAAGCAGCGGCTCTACTCCGAGTCCCTCCCGGATGACTGAGCTTCTCACCCTATCTCTAAGGGAGAGTCCAGCCACCCTGCGGAGAAAACTCATTTCAGCCGCTTGTATCCGAGATCTTGTTCTTTCGGTCATAACCCAAAGCTCATGACCATAGATGAGGGTGGGAACGTAGATCGATCGGTAAATTGAGAGCTTTGCCTTTTGACTCAGCTCTCTCTTCACCACGACAGACCGGTACAGCGCCCGCTTCACTGCGGACGCTGCACCTATCCGCCTATCGATCTCACGCTCCAGTTTTCCCTCATTCGTGAACAAGATCCCGAGATACTTAAACTCCTCCACTTGGGTAAGGACCTCCTCCCCGACCCGGAGAGGGCACGCTACCCTTTTCCGGCTCAAGACCATGGCCTCGGATTTGGAGGAACTGATCCTCATCCCGGCCGCATCACATTCAGCTGCAAACCGCTCCAGCGAAAGCTGTAGATCACGAGCTGATGAAGCCAATAGGACCACATCATCTGCAAAAAACAGAGAAGCGATTCTAAGGCCACCAAAACGGATCCTCTCAACACCTTGGCTGCGCCTAGAAATTCTGTCCATAAAAGTTATAAACAGAATCGGTGACAAAGGGCAACCTTGGCGGAGTCCAACTCTCACCGGAAACGAGCCTGACTTACTGCCGGCAATGCGGACCAAGCTCTGACACCGGTCGTACAGGGACCTAACAGCCCATATCAATGGGCCTGGTACCCCATACTCCCGGAGTACCCGCCACAGAACCCCCCGAGGGACGCGGTCGAATGCCTTTTCCAAGTCTACAAAGCACATGTAAACTGGTTGGGCAAACTCCCACGCACCCTCCAGGACCCTGTTGAGGGTGTAGAGCTGGTCTAGTGTTCCACGACCAGGACGAAAACCACACTGCTCCTCCTGAATCCGAGGTTCGACTATCCGACGGACCCTCCTCTCCAGAACCCCTGAATAGACCTTACCAGGGAGGCTTAAGAGTGTGATCCCTCTATAGTTGGAACACACCCTACGGTCCCCCTTTTTGAATAGGGGAACCACCACCCCAGTCTGCCAATCCAAGGGAACTGCCCCCGATGTCCACGCGATATTGCAGAGTCGCGTAAGCCAACACAACCCCACAACATCCAGAGCCCTAAGGAACTCAGGACGAATCTCATCCACCCCCGGAGCCTTGCCACCGCGGAGCTTTTTAACCACCTCGGCGACCTCAGCACCAGAGATTGGAGAGCCCGACCCAAAGTCCCCAGGCTCCGCTTCCTCAGTGGAAGACGTATTAGAAGAGGTATTATTGTTTTATTATTATTATTATCTAATTAACCTTTTTAATTTAAAGTTATAATCTTATTAACTCATTATTATTATTATTTTTACCTCTTTGTGCTTTATTTCTAGTCTGGGACAGAGATAGCAGCTGACTTCTTCCTCTTCTGGGAAATCCTCCAGATCACCTGCAGCTAAGAAGTCTGTGATGACTGAACTCTAAACTTTTCCAGGGACCTGTCCCACCTGGGGGAGCAGGTCCAAGAAGAGGTTGTTGTGAGTAATGAGGACAAATACAGCCACACTGCTGCTACTGTTGTTATTGAGATGATTTTCTCCACTGCTGGAGATATTCATTGCAACTAGATCTGTGCTTTTGACAGAAAATCTGGACAAGTTGGTCTTTTTGGACAAAAACTTAAATCTTGATCAGATTGTAAACAGTCTGTTGCTGCCTATTGTTCTAGTTCTGACTGTTATTGTAATTATTAAGATTTTTATTATTGTTAGTATAGTTTATTTATTATGAAGAATGCCATTTATTTAAAATTTCATCCAAATGGGTCGTTTTTATTTATTTTTATACAAACGTATTGTTTACTTGGCATAATTTCAAAATAAACATTTTATAAGTCTTTATTTCCTCTTTTGTTTTTGTACCGAAAATTAACCGAACTGAACCCTCCTTGTATTTGAACCGAAACAAAATGTGATTTTAACGTCCCGTTACACCACTATAAGAAATGTAAACAGGCTGGATGGGCAGAGCGCCCTCTGGTGGTATTATTTAACCCTATGAGCTCAAAGAGTGAGCTGCCCCCTGTTACTGGTTCCAGTGCAATGTCCAAGTCCCGCCCCCTTTATGTAAACTAATGGGACATTTTCCTTCTGAAATAATAACCGTAATTTTTTTCAGGTGTTGATTTTTGTTGATTTACGTTGTTCTTACCTTGGGCTGTATGGTCAAATGTACTTTTTTTTAACGTTTAGTTTTAATTAGTAGTTTTTTTTTTTAGCTTAACTAAAATATTATGTGATTCTGCTAGCAATTTGGTAAGGTGTGAATGTGGGACTTTGTAGATGGAGCAGCCCCACAACCCTAGGGTTGGCTTCAGTTCTGAAGAACATGAGAAGGTGAAGGCACTTCCTCCATTTTCATTAACGTGGATGTTTTTGACTCGGAAACGGTCTCATGGTTGTTCTGCTCTGTGATGAACTTCTCATCAGATGGTCACAGGGGTTAGAAGTGTCAGTTTGAATCACTTCAGACTGCAGCATCAATGTGACCCTGAACAACCCACTGTGTCCTCGTATTGTCTCTACAAAAACCCACAGAGCTCCACCAAACTACATCTCCCACCATGCAGCAGCTCATCTTACAAAAAAAAAAAACATGCTTCTTCTTTTGGCATTTCCCTCTTCAGTGGTCTCCACAGCAAGTCATCCTCGTCCACCTCACTCGGTCCTCACTCCAACTACCTCCATGTCCTCTCTAACTGCATCCAGATATTCCTCTTTGTCTTTTTCCTGGCAGCTGCATTTCTAACATCCTTCTTCCAATAAAAAATAAGACTTGGATAAGTTTATCACCCTTGTGTCGGTGGCCTTCATGTTAGCAAAATATGTCATGGACCAATGAAGAGATCATAATGAAACGTTCAGACAGTAATCACTTGATCTTCAGCTGATTATCTTCTGAGGTCCGCCTATTTCAAAATGGCCACCACAGCCAACTGACCTCAAGCAACACAAAAATGGCTGTAGTTCAGTTAGTTTAACAGACCCTGATGCATGCTCAATAATCCAGGTAGAAAAATCTAAAAAAGCTTAGCCTGGTCCTCTGGACATTGAAAAAACAAAACAATATTGTAGAAACGTTTCATCTTTTGTCAGAAAGACTTCCTCAGTCTGAGATGCTGTATTCAGCTCAGTCTTATAAATAGCACCCTCTCACAGTGGATCAACCAGTTTGCTGATGACAGCCGGTCCTGCTAGCAGGAAGTCTTTCGGACGAAAGACGAAACGTTTCTACAATTATTTTGCCTTGTTTTGTTTTGTTTTTTGAATGTCCAGAGGACCAGACTTAGCTTTTTAGATTAGTTTAACAGAGTTTGAGCTAAATTTGAAGTTGTCCTGAACAACTAGATGTCCTCACTGTGCAAGGCCTTTGCTTAAATCTTTGGCAGTAATATTAAAATCAATGTTGCCTGTTAGCAAAATATCTCATGAACCATAGACAAAAATGTACATTTAACTTTTCAGAAAGTAATCCATAAACACCTGGGGCCAACCCAGTTCAAGATGGCCGCCACAGCTAATCATTCTTTGAAGTATGCTAGCAGATTATTTATTTATTTATTTTTATTAACACTCATTTCTGAGACACCCCCCCCCCCCACACACACACACACACACAAACACACACACTACCAGCCCACTCCGGAGGTGGAGGTGGGGGTTGTCACAGAGAGGGAGGCAGCCTCACCTTAGCAGTGATGTCCGTGATGTCAGCTCGGATGGACGCGCGCTCTGCAGTGTTTATATGAGCACTCCTCGTGCAGCTGCTGCTGTTGCCATGGTTATTTCCATCCAGACCCGTGTGTGCTCTGCAGTCCCCTCACTGCTCCCTGCCCGCCTCGCTTGTTCTCTGCAGCCCGCTTCTCTCTCTCCGGGTTTTGGTTCGGCTGCGTCTCGGCTCGGGTTCAGGCACACGGGTCGGTCATTGTCCGGTTCCGCCCGCGGTTTCGGCTAGAAGTCACTGTAGGCAGAGCGTCGGTTCACAGAGCCGATGTGTGTGTGTGTGTGTGTGTGTGTGTGTGTGTGTGTGTCCTAGCCAGCAGGTCGAGCTGACGTCACAATCCCCCTCCCAACACCAACCCCTTGCACGAGTGAATTGTGCACGCGGAAATGACCATGATAAGAAACAAAGGGGTAGTTTTGTGAAAACACGGGACTGTCATGTGACCGGGAAGCGGCTTGAACAAAGAAAGAAAAAAGAAAGGGCGGGGAAACAAAAATATATATATTTTATAATTAATATTACTGTAGTCTTCATAATGTAAATGCTGATAAAACCAAAGGGATGCTCTTTTCAAACAGGAAGTCAGTCCCAGCAGTTCTTCTGTGAGAGTACCATCTCCTGCAGTTTTCCTCTCCAAGATGGCCGCTTATCAACACCACCTGACGATCACCAATCAACACCACCGATCACCAATCAACACCACCTGATGATCACAATCAACACCACATGACGATCATCAATCAACACCACCTGACGATCATCAATCAACACCACCTGACGATCACCAATCAACACCACCTGATGATCACAATCAACACCACCTGACGATCACCAATCAACACCACCTGACGATCATCAATCAACACCACCTGATCACCAATCAACACCACCTGACGATCACCAATCAACACCACCTGACGATCACAATCAACACCACCTGACGATCACCAATCAACACCACCTGAAGATCACCAATAAGCACCACCTGACGATCACCAATCAACACCACCTGACGATCATCAATCAACACCACCTGACGATCACCAATCAACACCACCTGAAGATCACCAATCAACACCACCTGACGATCACCAATCAACACCACCTGACGATCACCAATCAACACCACCTGACGATCACCAATCAACACCACCTGACGATCATCAATCAACACCACCTGACGATCACCAATCAACACCACCGATCACCAATCAACACCACCTGATGATCACAATCAACACCACATGACGATCATCAATCAACACCACCTGACGATCACCAATCAACACCACCTGATGATCACCAATCAACACCACCTGACGATCACCAATCAATACCACCTGACGATCACCAATCAACACCACCTGACAATCATCAATCAACACCATCTGACGATCACCAATCAACACCACCTGACGATCATCAATCAACACCACCTGACGATCATCAATCAACACCACCTGAAGATCACCAATCAACACCACCTGAAGATCACAATCAACACCACCTGACGACCACCAATCAATTATCATTAATCACCAATTATCATTACTGCAACATAATAAAAAAGTACAAAATGTTGGATTTTAATAGCTATCAGATTTTTATGGACGTTTGCCTGATTTTTAAAGTTTTAAATGGACTTGCTCCTCCTCCTTTAATATATTTTATAAGTAAAAAAAACAAGTACAGTAAACACAAGAGCACTGACCAGAGGAGATTGTGATGTGCAACGGCGCAGGACTAAATTTGGCCAAATGTTGGTGTCCATCAGAGGCACGCAGTCATGTAACACACTGCCAGTTTCCATCAGGAACTGTGGCACCTACTCCAGCTTTAAAAATTCTCTGAAACTTTGGCTGAAAACTAACCAGAAGTGCACTCATGTGTAGATTACTTTGTCTATTTTCTTATGGCATCATATTTTTTATTGTAATTTTATGTTGTGTTATGTGCTATATTAGCCTGGTTGAAACCAGACCCTTGTCCTTCACTTCGCTTTGGACTAGGGTCTGGCATTCCTCCCATTGAAAACGATTTCTCCTGGAGATTTTTGAATGGACCAATCAGAGAACAGAAGGCGGAGTTTTGTTAGTTTAGCCTGGCGAGGTCCAGGCTATCAGATAAATTGCTCAGAAACCACTCGGTGGATATTTTTTCTGCCACCAGTGTGTAATTATATGGCTCTAATTTACTGACTGTTGGCCTAGATAAAACATTTGAGATAAAATTCGATTTTTTATCATTTATTTTCGTAGCGCACCCGAGGCTGTTTGGAAAATGTCAAACCGAAACTATTTAAATCCAGCAGATTTGACCATTTCGTGAATTGATTTAGGAACTGTTAAGCTCAGGAACACTTCTGATATAACGTCAGCTAAGAAATATATTTTTTATCAGCAGAGAAATAATAGTTTTTTACCTTGTTTTGATGAAAATTCCTTCGTGGCGGCAGCCATTTTGAATGACGACGTCAGTCGACATCGTTCAAAACTCCGCCTTCTGCTCTCTGATTGCTCAGGAACACTTCTGATATAACGTCAGCTAAGAAATATATTTTTCTCAGCAGAGAAATAATAGTTTTTTACCTTGTTTTATTGAAAATTCCTTCGTGGCGGCAGCCATTTTGAATGACGACGTCAGTCGACGTCGTTCAAAACTCCGCCTTCTGCTCTCTGATTGGTCCGGTCAAAAATCGGCCGGAGAAATCGTTGTCTATGGGAGGAATCCCAGACTGTGCAGTGAAGGGAAATGAGAATTGAGCGGAGCTGTGCAGGAAGGCGAGGGCCAGGCTAGTGCTATATAGGTGATGTTTGTATTTTTCTCCGCTATTTTGTTTTATGGGACGTTTCTTATTCTTACCTGCCTTAGGACAACGGATGAAAATTAGCTATTGTGCTAACTCCGGCATATTTACATTGATGCTAACTGCTGTTATGTTGATTAATATGCATTGTCCTAACTTAGATAAATAAATAAATAAATAAATAAATAAAAATAAAAAATCAACACCACCTGACGGCCATCACCTTGAAGAGGTCACTGACTTTAAGGCTGCAGCTGGAAGTTACTCGTCACCGGAGCATTAGCCACTAATGGTACACTTGTGTCTGGCCTTTGTTCATCTCTTGTGCTAAAGTAGTGATGGTGAGATGAACCTTCATGAAGCACTGAGACTTTCCATTATCATAAGCTTGACTTATGATCCGATGCACCATAGTGCTTCATTTGCTCTACTTCGCCATCAAGTGGACTATAAATGTAAAACTGGTAGATGGATCCTAATAACAAACTGGTTTGCGAAGTTTTAAGCAGTGGTGGGCATCCAACCGCTAGGTATCGCTATTGCGCTAATCCGCTTATAGCGTAGCTAAATAATCTGTTAGCTTTACAGCAGATTGACTAAGTTTTATAATTCATAAGCGGATTTGTGCTATTTTTATTTAAAATGCAGTACCGCTAATAACTAATTATCTATCATCCATCCATCCATCTTCTTCCGCTTATCCGGGGTCGGGTCGCGGGGGTAGCAGCCTAAGTAGGGAGGCCCAGACTTCCCTCTCCCCAGCCACTTGGAGCAGCTCCTCCGGGGAATCCCAAGGCGTTCCCAGGCCAGCCGAGAAACATAGTCCCTCCAGCGCGTCCTGGGTCTTCCTCTGGGTCTCCTCCCGGTGGGACATGCCCGGAACACCTCACCAGGGAGGCGTCCAGGAGGCATCCTAACCAGATGCCCGAGCCACCTCAACTGGCTCCTCTCGATGTGGAGAAGCAGCGGCTCTACTCCGAGTCCCTCCCGGATGACTGAGCTTCTCACCCTATCTCTAAGGGAGAGTCCAGCCACCCTGCGGAGAAAACTCATTTCAGCCGCTTGTATCCGAGATCTTGTTCTTTCGGTCATAACCCAAAGCTCATGACCATAGATGAGGGTGGGAACGTAGATCGATCGGTAAATTGAGAGCTTTGCCTTTTGACTCAGCTCTCTCTTCACCACGACAGACCGGTACAGCGCCCGCTTCACTGCGGACGCTGCACCTATCCGCCTATCGATCTCACGCTCCAGTTTTCCCTCATTCGTGAACAAGATCCCGAGATACTTAAACTCCTCCACTTGGGGCAGGACCTCCTCCCCGACCCGGAGAGGGCATGCTACCCTTTTCCGGCTCAAGACCATGGCCTCGGATTTGGAGGAACTGATCCTCATCCCGGCCGCATCACACTCGGCTGCAAACCGCTCCAGTGAAAGTTGTAAATCACGAACTGATGAAGCCAGTAGGACCACATCATCTGCAAAAAACAGAGAAGCGATTCTAAGGTCACCAAAACGGATCCTCTCAACACCTTGGCTGCGCCTAGAAATTCTGTCCATAAAAGTTATGAACAGAATCGGTGACAAAGGGCAACCTTGGCGGAGTCCAACTCTCACCGGAAACGAGCCTGACTTACTGCCGGCAATGCGGACCAAGCTCTGACACCGGTCGTACAGGGACCTAACAGCCCTTATCAAAGGGCCTGGTACCCCATACTCCCGGAGTACCCCCCACAGAACCCCCCGAGGGACGCGGTCGAATGCCTTCTCCAAGTCCACAAAGCACATGTAAACTGGTTGGGCAAACTCCCACGCACCCTCCAGGACCCTGTTGAGGGTGTAGAGCTGGTCCAGTGTTCCACGACCAGCACGAAAACCACACTGCTCCTCCTGAATCCGAGGTTCGACTATCCGACGGACCCTCCTCTCCAGAACCCCTGAATAGACCTTACCAGGGAGGCTTAAGAGTGTGATCCCCCTATAGTTGGAACACACCCTACGGTCCCCCTTTTTGAATAGGGGAACCACCACCCCAGTCTGCCAATCCAAGGGAACTGCCCCCGATGTCCACGCGATATTGCAGAGTCGCGTAAGCCAACACAACCCTACAACATCCAGAGCCCTAAGGAACTCCGGGCGAATCTCATCCACCCCCGGAGCCTTGCCACCGCGGAGCTTTTTAACCACCTCGGCGACCTCAGCACCAGAGATCGGAGAACCTGACCCAAAGTCCCCAGGCTCCGCTTCCTCAGTGGAAGACGTGCCAGTAGGATTGAGGAGGTCTTCGAAGTATTCCGCCCACCGACTCACAACATCCCGAGTTGAGGTCAGCAGCACGCCACCCCCACCATAAATGGTGTTGGTCGCGTACCTCTTTCCCCCCCTGAGACGCCGGATGGTGGACCAGAATCGCCTCGAAGCCGTACGGAAGTCATTCTCCATGGCCTCTCCGAACTCCTCCCACGCCCGAGTTTTTGCCTCAGCAACCACCCGAGCCGCATGCCGCTTGGACTGCCGGTACCTATCAGCTGCTTCCGGGGTCCCACAAGCCAAAAAGGCCCAATAGGACTCCTTCTTCAGCCTGACAGCATCCCTCACTGCCGGTGTCCACCACCGGGTTCGAGGGTTGCCACCTCGACAGGCACCAACAACCTTGCGGCCACAGCTCCGATAAGCTGCCTCGACAATAGAGGCGCGGAACACGGCCCACTCGGACTCCATGTCCCCCGCCTCCCTCGGAACGTGTTCAAAGCTCTCCCGGAGGTGGGAGTTAAAGCTCCGTCTTACGGGAGACTCTGCCAGACGTTCCCAGCAGACCCTCACAATACGTTTGGGTCTGCCAGGTCTGACCGGCATCCTCCCCCACCATCGGAGCCAACTCACCACCAGGTAGTGGTCAGTTGACAGCTCCGCCCCTCTCTTCACCCGAGTGTCCAAGACATGCGGCCGCAGATCAGATGAGACGACAACAAAGTCGATCATCGAACTGCGACCTAGGGTGTCCTGGTGCCAAGAGCACATATGGACACCCTTATGCTTAAACATGGTGTTCGTTATGGACAATCCATGACGAGCACAGAAGTCCAATAACAGAACACCACTCTGGTTCAGATCAGGGGGGCCGTTCCTCCCAACCACACCCCTCCAGGTCTCACTGTCATTGCCCACGTGAGCGTTGAAGTCCCCCAGTAGAACAAGGGAGTCCCCAGGAGGCGCACTCTCCAATACCCCCTCCATCTATTAGTAAAAACGAAATAACGTATTTACGAGCAGCGCCGGATGTGGTCCGTGACAAAAAAGCGTCCCCCTCAGTCTCTTGGTGTGTGCTCTCTCTATAGCAGTTAGCAGCCAGTGTGTTACTCTGGAGCCTTATTGCTTGTTTTCGAAGAGTCAGACGAAGACTTTTTAACATGGAGGGTGAACTTATGGATGTTTCTCAGGGCCTACGCGACGCGTCTGGATTTAAAAATAGAATTTCGCCACATTAGCACTCTTCAAAATGGCGTCCGCGACGGCCAAAGAAGCCAGGATTTTACAACAAAACACGGTAAAACAATTATTTCTTTGCTGAGAAAAAATATATTTCATAGCTGACGTTATAGCACAAGTTTTTCTGAGCTTGAGAGTTTCACGAAATGGTCAAATCTGCTGGATTTAAAAAAAGTAGTTCACCATTAGGACTCTTCAAAATGGCGTCCGCGACGGCCACAGAAATTAAGAACATAAAATAGACAGGGCAGCAAACTTACATACTCAGGGAATCACAAGGAACTCAGGAGACAGAGGCAACAGGAGACAATGCCAGGACAATGATAAACACAGAGATACAGACTTATTTTTGATTTGATTTGATGTTCATTCATTCATTTTAAAAGAACAATACAAAACAGTTTCATCAGATACAAGGATGAATAGACTTTTAGCTGAATGGATGGATGGATGATCTTTAACAAGTTCTAAAATCATTAAAATTTAACCTCAGCTTGTGCCTCTGACCCAACAGAACCTCAGCAGCAGAACCCTCTGTGGTTCTCTGCAGGACTTCATCAGTCTCTCTCCTGGTTCTGGAGGAGTTCTGACCCACTCTTCTTTCCATTGTTGCTTCAGTTCTTTGAGGTTTCTGCTCAGCTCTCTGAAGGTCCCACCTTCAGGTTCAGGTTCTGGACTCTGACTGGGCCGTTGATTTGATTTGATGTTTATTCATTCATTTTAAAAGAACAATACAAAACAGTTTCATCAGATACAAGAATACAAGTAGGATAAAATGAAAGGAGCAGAAAGAAGATGAAATCTTATTATATCTGCCCCTTATTTATTTCACAGTTTGTTCAACCAATGATAACCTTCAAACTACATCACAAAATGAATAACTCTACTTAATTTTTCTAACTGTAATACACAAACACACTAAGCTACATCATATATAGTTTTTGAGCAAGTCCTTTTTGACCTTTTTCTTAAATGTATACATTGGGCAGCACGGTGGCACAACTGGTAGAGCTGCTGCCTCTCAGCGAGAAGGTTGCCGGTTCAAATCCCGGTCCGGGGCCTTTCTGGGTGGAGTTTGCATGTTCTCCCCGTGCATGCGTGGGTTTCCTCCGGGTACTCCGGTTTCCTCCCACAGACCAAAAAACATGCTTGTTAGGCTGATTGGTGACTCTAAATTGACCCTAGGTGTGAGTGTGAGAGTGGATGGTTGTTTGGTGTGAGTGAGACAGGTCCCTCTTGTAAATGAGTCCCCGTGACTCAACGAGGCTAGCCTGTATAAATAAAGGTTGAATGAATGAATGAATGAATTGATTTTGCATTTTTAACATCACTCTCCAGAACATTCCACAATCCAACTCCCTGAATTGAGGTAGACCGTCCCTTTAAGCTGGTTCTGAATTGTGGTTTGATGAATATCTGTCCCTTTAAGATTGTAATAACTTTGTCTAAATTTCTTTGGATATTTAAAGGTAATGTGTTATTATGAGCCCTATACATAACTGATAAAATACTATATTCTACCAATTCCTGGAATTTCAATAAATTTAGCTGAAGAAACAAGGTGTTTGATGGGTGACTGAAATGTTTTCTGGTGATTACTCTTACAGCTCTCTTTTGTAAAATAAAAACAGGCTTTGTAATTGTTTTGCACGCTTTTCCCCAAACCTCAATACAATAGATTAAATGTGGAACAATGATTGTGTTATACAACATATACAGAGCTTTATCAATTAAAAAATCCCTGACTTTATATACAGGTACATGAACACACAGCATGACAATCACAAACACCTGGACAACAAAATGGAGGAGATAAGCAAGACAATTAACAGAGAGACCAGGGAGTGTAGGGATGGGGACCCACCACCTGAGAGCAACATGCTTACAACTGTTATCTTGAAGTTCTAGGGTGTAGAGAGCCACAGAAACGGTTATGGTAGGCCGGATTTGGCCCACGGGCCTTGAGTTTGACACATGCGATCTAGTGGTACTAAAAGTAACAAAAGAAGAAAAAAAAAACAGCCAAATATGTCAGCAGTTTAGCTAACAGACTTTGGAATGGGTACATTTTGTCCTTGTCAAACCTGTTGAAGAGAACTGTAACCCACATCTAGTCTATGACATTTATTTTGGCGGGTCCACTTCCTGTGTTGCCCCAACTCTCTAACTTTTTTTAAGCCATGGGTCATAGTTCACTTCCTCTTTCTCCACTGTGGCTGTGGTGTGCTCCACTGGGCGTCTCCCAAACAAATTGCTGCACTCTTCAGATCAGCAAATTGCAACTCAAAATACATGAGTTACTGGTGGCTCTAATTCAAACTCTTGTGGGATTCTGCCATTAATCACCACCAGGCTGTGCATTGAGGTTAAGTACTCCTCACTCAGTTGAAGAGGTCGGGTTTTTTTCTTTGGACCAGAATCTCCAACATGGATTTACAGATGGCGAGCTAGAACTATGGACTTGATAATGGACTTTGAAATGAGTACATGTATTTGGTGACTCAACTATTGTGACTCTTGTTGTTTTTGTCTTATTTTGGGTTTTTGTTTTTGTCTTATTTTGTGCACAATCACTTTAATATATATATACACCAAAACTGAAACCACGGCCTCCTGTTTTCATTCACACCTCAGGCTCTTTTAAAGGACACTCTTCTGATGCTGCTTTTGTAGCCGCAGTCAACTGCCTGGCCTTTAGGCGTTACAAATTTTGGCGAGCTAGCCAGGAGCCTGATACTGTGAATGTTTTGGTGAATGTATTGTGTGGTTGTTTGCATTGAAACATGGATTTCTTTAACAAAGTTGGTATCAATGTTGCTCATTCTGTTATCATAGGTGGAGTAACAAACACTCCAGCAGATGATGAAATTATCAACCATTTACGCAGTTATGGTGAAATTAAAAAGTTTTTTCCTGTTACTGAACGTGAGAGTCCATTTTACAAAAACCTGGCCGTTGAGTTTATAAATGCTGCAGCTTTGGAACAGCTAAAACCGCTTTTACCATATACTTACTTATCTCGGGCTGCAGAGGATATTAAATTTGTTGTTAAATTACTTTTGAGTGAGTGCGCAGTCACAGCCACAGTGGGGACTACCTCACCCCCTGATTACCTTTCTGAATTAAGACACATCTCCCAGCAAAGTGGACAATCATTTGATGATGTTTTGAGAGGAGTGTTTGAGCAAATATGTGCACATTTTGGAATGGCAGCCACTGGAGGGCAGTCTGAAGAGGATGGTGAAGGGAGGGACACAGTTGAGATACTTGCCACTGACAGAGTGTCCAGTCTAACTCAGCCATTTGCTCTTCCCACACAGCAATCAGTTCAGTCTCCCACCGACCAGCAAGGACCTCAAACCCAGCCCAATCTTGCTACAAATGTGGGACCAAGAATTCCTCTCCCAGGTAATGATCTGAACCCTCCTGAGATACAAAGGGTTGTAGTTGAACACATTGTGCGCAGAGATGATGTGAACCTTCAACCCCCGTCTTCATTTAGATTACGTACTTTCTCAGGAAAACTTCCAAAACCACAGAATGAGGCTGATTATGAATCCTGGAGGTCCCAAATAGAACTTTTAAATGCAGATCCAAGTCTTGCACCCTTACATGTTACGAGGCGCATTTTGGAAGGTTTACTCCCACCTGCTGCTGACCTAGTGAAAGGGTTGGGACCAAATGCCCTGCCTGCAACATTTTTGCAGGTACTTGATTCTGCATATGCCACTGTTGAGGACGGAGAAGAGCTGTTCGCTAAATTTTTAAACACTCTTCAGGACCAAGGGGAACCTCCATCTTCATATCTGCAGAGACTCCAGCTGGCTCTCACTACAGTGGTGAGGCGTGGTGGGATTCCAACAGTTGAAATGGACAAATATTTGCTAAAACAATTTTGTAGAGGTTGCTGGGATAACAGCATGATTAACAAGCTTCAACTAGAAAAGAAAAAAGACCAACCACCTCCCTTTTCAGAGCTTTTATTTACACTCCGAACAGAAGAAGACAAACAATTGGCAAAAGAGATGTTGATGAAAAAGCATATTCCTGCATTCAAGCACCGTGCTAACTTGCAAACTCACACTACTAGTGAATGTTCATGTGGCCACTCTTCAGACTCTGGTGCTATTGAAGATTTGAGGAAGCAAATGCTGAAGCTACAGAGTCAGATGTCAGCACTGTTATCCAAAGACTCCAAGTCTGCTAAGTCAGAAATCCAGCTGAAAAACAAGAAACCAAACCCAGGTCAAACAAGTAATAGGCCAAAACCCTGGTTCTGTTTCAAGTGTGGAGAGGATGGCCATATTGCTCCCAACTGTTCCAATCAATCCCACCCCAGCCTGGTTGAAGAAAAACGCCGCCAGCTTAAACACAAACAGCAGTCCTGGGAAAATAAGAAGCCATCAAACTAGAAGCAGTTCTTACTGAGGGACAAGTGAGAGCTGCAACCAATGAATGTTCCCACACTAAGTATTCATCTTCACATTTCCCACTACCAAAAGGATTAGTGGGCATGAGAAGTACAGGTGAGGTCAAGATTAAAGGGACCATTTTCCATTGCCTTTTTGACACGGGTTCCCAAGTCACCACAGTTTCACATTCTTTTTATAACACCCACCTGTCTGACCATAAAATAAAGCCATTAAATGATCTTTTGAAGGTAGAAGGTGCAAATGGACAGAGAGTGCCTTACATTGGATATGTAGAGCTCTGTTTGACCTTCCCACCTGAGTTTGTAGGTGAAGAGATGGACATCCACACCTTGGCCTTGGTCGTCCCAGACCTGCAATCATCACAGCCCCCTATTCTGATTGGCACCAACACCCTGGATGTTGTGTATGACCAGTGTTGTCAGTCACAGTCTGGGTTCTGTCCTTTACCTTCAGGATATAGAACAGTGCATAAGATTTTGGAGATAAGGCACAAGTTAACAACTGATGACTATCATGGCATTCTCAAAATGCAGTCCACCATCCCACAGATCATTTCTGCTGGGAAGACTGTTGTATTGGATGCTCATGTCATATGCCCATTTCTGCAAGGTGAGAAAGAAGTAATTATTCAGCACCCAACCTCCTTCTCTCTGCCTGGTGGGTTGATAGTAAAATCCAGCCTTATTGACCTACCTCCTGTCCAACCTGCTTTACTACCAGTGGTGATCACCAATGAATCTGACCATGAAATTGTGATTCCAGCCAGAGCAGCCATAGCTGAAGTCAGTACCATCCAGACCATTCTCCATAAAGAGCAGTGTGTGCAACAACCCTCCCAAAATACAGAATCAAACCCAACCAAGTTGAACTACAACTTTGGAGACTCACCGCTCTCAACTGAATGGAAGCAACGTATAACAACCATGCTGGACAGTATGTCAGAAGTCTTTGCAAAGCATGATCTTGATTTTGGTTGTACAGACAAGGTCAAGCATGAGATCAAGCTGTCAGATCCCACTGCTTTTAAACAACGACCAAGACCTATCCACCCTCGAGATGTGGATGCTGTTCGAAAGCATATTCAAGAATTGTTGCAATCTGGTGTTGTACGTGAATCAAACTCACCCTTTGCTTCCCCCATAGTTGTAGTGCGGAAGAAAAACGGTGCAGTACGGCTCTGTATCGATTATAGGAAGTTGAATGCACAGACCATCCGGGATGCATATGCATTACCGAAGTTGGAAGACACATTTTCAGCACTGTCTGGCTCCACATGGTTCTCCACATTAGATTTAAAATCTGGTTACTATCAGATTGAGATGAATGAAACAGACAAGAATAAAACTGCATTTGTCTGTCCACTTGGATTTTATGAATTCAACCGCATGCCTCAAGGAGTAACTAATGCTCCAAGCACTTTTCAACGTCTCATGGAGCGGTGCATGGGAGATATGAATTTAAAAGAAGTGCTCGTCTTCATTGATGACTTGATAGTGTTTGCACCAACTCTGGAGGAACATGAACACCGACTGATGAAAGTTCTTCAACGCCTGAAAGAGTTTGGACTGAAGCTATCAACTGAAAAATGTCTTCTCTTCCAGACATCAGTTCGCTACCTTGGGCATGTAGTATCAAGTGATGGAGTGGAGACTGACCCAGACAAAATTTCCACATTGACATCTTGGCCAGTTCCTGAAAATCTCAAAGAGCTCAGATCGTTCCTTGGTTTTGCAGGGTATTATCGACGGTTTGTGAAAGGGTACTCTTCAATCGTCAGACCTCTCAATGAGTTAACGGCTGGATATCCTCCCAGTCAGAAAAGGTCAAACCAAAAGGGGAAGTTACAACATTATCTTAACCCCAAAGAACCTTTTGTTTCCCGTTGGACGCCAGCTTGCCAGCAGGCCTTTGAAGAGGTTATACAGAAGCTCAGTACAGCCCCAGTTCTTGCCTTTGCAAACCCAGATAAACCCTACATCGTGCACACAGATGCCAGCTCTATTGGTCTTGGTGCAGTCTTATACCAAGACTTTGATGGACAGACCAGGGTGATTGCATATGCCAGCAGAGGTCTCTCACACAGTGAACGCCGGTATCCTGCCCATAAACTTGAGTTTTTGGCTCTCAAATGGGCAGTTACAGAGAAATTCTATGACTATTTGTACGGATCCAATTTTACTGTGGTTACAGATAGCAATCCTTTGACATATCTGCTAACTTCTGCTAAATTGGATGCTACAAGTTACAGATGGCTTTCTGCTCTGTCAACCTTTTCATTTAAGATAATCTACCGGGCTGGCAGGTTGAATGCTGATGCCGACGGACTCTCTCGGCGACCTCATGTTGAACAGATGGAGGATGCTTTGTCTAGGAAAGAGAGAGAGAGAATATTGAAATTCACTGAGCAACACCTTGAACATCCATCTTCTATTTTGATTGACCAGCACTCAGTCCAAGCAATATGTGACAGACAACTAGTGTACAGCTCACCCAACCTGGACCAAGTTGTTGCTCTTGTGCAAACGCTCTCTACTAACACTGATAGCCTACCAGACAGTTTTGTTAATGATATGCAGTTCTCTTCACCTGTCATGCCATCCGTCTCTGCTGATGAAATTGCTGCCAAACAACGAGCCGATCCGGTCATTCAGCACATTGTTGCTCAACTGGAACGAGGAGAAAGTCCGCCACCATCTCTAAGGGAACAGCTCCCCAATCTGCCATTACTCTTGCGAGAGCTTACACGTCTGGAGCTCCATAATAATGTTCTCGTTAGGAGGAGGAATATTGGAGGTGAGCTTACTTACCAGCTTGTCCTTCCAGAGGAGTGTCGGCCTGAGGTCCTCAACCAGCTTCATGACCAAATGGGCCATTTGGGTACAGAGAGAACACTGGACCTTGTCAGATCACGTTTCTTCTGGCCACGAATGGCAGTTGATGTTTGCAATAAAGTCAAGAACTGTGAGAGATGCATACGAAGGAAATCACAGCCTGAGAAAGCTGCACCCCTTGTCAGCATTAAAACTTCAAGACCACTCGAATTGGTCTGTATGGACTTTCTCTCAATAGAACCAGACCGAAGCAACACTAAGAATGTTCTTGTGATAACCGATCACTTCACAAAATATGCTGTTGCAGTGCCAACCCCAAATCAAAAAGCCAAAACCGTAGCAAAAGCACTATGGGACAACTTCCTTGTTCATTATGGAATCCCAGAGCGTCTCCATAGTGACCAAGGACCCGATTTTGAATCGCACACTATCAAAGAGCTCTGTCAAATAACTGGAATTCTTAAGAGTAGGACAACACCATACCATCCCCGTGGCAACCCTGTGGAACGATTCAACCGAACACTTTTAAATATGTTGGGTACTCTACAAGAAGAGGATAAAACACACTGGAAAGATTTTGTGAAGCCGCTGGTACACTCTTACAACTGTACTCGAAATGACGTCACTGGGTACTCCCCATATGAACTGATGTTTGGTCGTCAACCCCGCCTTCCAGTTGACTTGGCTTTTGGACTACCTGTGTCTGAAAACCCATCCACATCGCATTCACAGTATGTTGAAAAGCTTAAATCACACCTCAGAGAAAGTTACAAGATTGCAACTGAAAACTCTGAGAAGGTTATGGGAAGGAATAAACTTAAATTTGACAAGCGAGTCACTGCTGCAGACCTCTCAGTTGGGGATAGAGTTTTGGTTAGAAACGTCAAACTACGAGGCAAACACAAGCTCGCAGATCGGTGGGAGCCAGATGTGTATATTATCCAGAAGAAAGCCGGCACTCTTCCGGTATATACAGTTAAACCAGAAGGCAAAGAATGTCCCATTAGGACCCTCCACCGTGACCTGCTGCTGCCTTGTGGCTACCTAACACCAGCTTCCAAACCAGAACAGTTAAAGCCAAAATCAGTGATGGCACCCCCAGTGACTCCAAAAACCTCCGACCTTTCAGACCCTGAAGATCAAGAACTGTTCTTACCTGATTTACCCGATTACTCCAGCTCCTGTCCTACCAGAATCACAACTGTAGTTAACATACCTGTTCCGGCATCTACCATTGTTCCTATGCCTGAGGCTCTGTCTGGCCAGCATTCACAGAGTTTTAAGGAGGAAACGATTGCTGTAGAACCGGAAATGGGACCTGGACATGAACCTACTGCTGAACTAGTACCGACTGAGCTGGATGCAGAACAAACAGATGGAGATGAAATAGATCCTGTTGATCTAGAACCTCCAGAGGAAAATGCCTCCTTTCAGCCAGACCTTGGATCCTCCCCAAAGCCGATCAGCTTCTCAGGTGATTCAACTACTCCTGAGTTCTCCAGCCCAGATTCTGAACCATCCATCCGACACTCTACTCGAGCACGGCAGCCACCAAATCGCTTGCAGTATTCAATGCTTGGGCGTCCAGTTCTGCAAAGCATCCAGTCCCTGTTTCAAGGGCTTAGCACTGCGCTGACCTCTGCTCTGCAATTGGAGGAAACCTCGATGACTGCTACCTCTTGTGACGGTGTCTTGTGTCAGCAACGTGCATGTGCGAGGCCGCACATGAGTTTAGGGGGGGAACCTGTAACCCACATCTAGTCTATGACATTTATTTTGGCGGGTCCACTTCCTGTGTTGCCCCAACTCTCTAACTTTTTTTAAGCCATGGGTCATAGTTCACTTCCTCTTTCTCCACTGTGGCTGTGGTGTGCTCCACTGGGCGTCTCCCAAACAAATTGCTGCACTCTTCAGATCAGTGTAAAGGGTTTGGAGGGGGTCAGTTTAATACTGACCTCCTTTTTACCTTAATTTACTTATTCAGATTGAATAGTAATTTCACGGATTCTCTTCTTTTTCAGTTTATTCAATATTTCTGTGATCTTTATGATGGATAAATAAACAGAGCCATTAAGTGACAATGGACACGTTAACTTAGTTTGATATGTCAAAGAGACACTATCATTTATTTAAAATAAATCAACTAAATTAACACCATTACACTTGATTGACATGATTTCACTTTCTTTCAATTCAAATACGTCAGCACACTTGATTTAACACAACAGACATAAATACTAGATGTTACACATATTTAGTCTGAGGGGCATTTCAGCTTAAAATAGTTTCCAGCTTAAGATTGAGAGGGAAAGGGAAAAGGAGGAATAAGAGGTTGGAGAGATTAAGTTATTTATCTCGAGTGTAACCAGAGATGACACTTTCCATCCGACTTCGGCTAAATCCCAGGTACGTTTGTAAACAGCTTTACCTTTTGACGATGCGTCTGATAAAGATATTACCAGCCTCCCAGGTGCACAGAGTCCTTCCGGCCCTCGTACGTCTGAACTGGTCGTTTACTTCCAACGTCTCCTCGGATCCGCGTCAGCCGTCAGAAACATGTGGCAGCTTCTGGCCGACTTCAAGACGAGATGTTTCTCAAAGAAAGTTCATTAGGAACTTTGGAGCTTTTGCTCGGGGAACTGGATGGAGGCGTCCATCAGTTCTAGCTGACAAGTTAGTCTTTGGCTCTTGACCAAGCTTGACCAGCTGCAAGGCAGAGAGCTTTCAGGTCTCTGTCCATTCAAACTCTCTGTCCATTCAAAGACTGAAGCGTTTCCGCACAGTTAGAACTTAAAAGACAGGAACACAGAGAGGAGTTCACTTGCCTTATCAAACCCAAGGTTACAAACAGCAGCAGAGAGAAATGTTTAGGAAAAAGATAGATAAAGCTGGAGCCCAGCTCATGAGACTGTCTCTGAGTTTCTAAACAAAACCGTCCGGTCTCTGTGACCCGAAGGCTTCACCTTTAAACACAGCAGTGAACACAGTTTAACTCTTACAGAATGACACAGCTTAAAAGCACACATCATGAAAATGACAAAAGTTATTCTTTTGATCACATTAGAATAAAATCAAAGATAGAAATAGTCTCTTTTGGTGACTATATTTATCAGATTATAGCTAAATGAATGATTTTGTAGTAAATGTCTTGCTTTACTGAGTGGTCAGTAAAGGTCATCACTGGACAGTTCGAAAACCCTAGTTTGACCCTGGGTAGGTCCATTACATCTCCCCCCTTTTGGAAGCCATCGCCAGTCCTTGGGGATGGGGTCCAACACGAAAGGAAACCTTGAACTGTCTTTGATCTTGAAGTAATCCAGCAAGTGGAAGAGAAAAATCAAAAATTATAATCCCATAAAGTTTTTGGAAATTTCATACTGTTCAGAGGTAATCCCATTGCGAAAAGCTTTTACTCCTTTGGAAAACAAAGTCTGTTAACTCCTGGAAAACAAAGTCTGTGATCCTTTGGAAAACAAAGTCTTATAATCCACAGCGATAATCCCACAGCAGTAATTCCACCACGATTAGAGTTGGTGATTTCATCAGCAACAATTGTTTTCATAATCAGCATGTAGAGGGGATCCCTCGATTGACGCAGAGGAGGCGACCCTTGGATGAAGGTTGAAGACCAAGCGTTGGAGCTGCAGGTCCCCACATCGAAGGTTGTTGGCTGGTTGGTTTCCAGTCAGTGCCACTCTGGTTCTATGTGTCATGCAATTATGTGGTTTTTAAGGTGGGCTTATGATTGGGATTTTACATTAAGCCTTACCTATATGCACCTGGTATGTAAGCTATCATGGTTTAGATCAGCTACAATTACCAATTAAGGGGTGGATCAATTCTGTAAAATTAGATATAGGGATCTGTACCTATAAAATTTTGGAGGGCTTCTGTAACGAAGGCCTCTAATTCCAAACTATTCCTCCATTCATTACTTAGTTTAGGTTAAACTAAAATAAAAAATGAAATATAGTTTGATCTAAATGTCTGTTGTCTTTTAGACGAACGACGTAGGATTTGGTATTCCTAATAAATTTTGAAGTCTATGGCGAGACTCATCAAAATAAATAGACAATCTAGAATAGAAACGATCGAATCGGTTCAATTTAGAAATTATGAGACCAGTGTAGTTTATTGTACCTTAAGTAGCTTTAAACTACATTGACTCTTCGACGATTGAGATTTAACAAAACGAACTGCATGTTGGCATAGTTAAATCCATATCATTCATTAACCCATGTTAATACAAAACCTTTTTGGCTGGGAGTGTTCAGAACCAAAACAATATCTCAACTAATGACAACAGTAATGACTAAACAACAAGGAAACAAACGTTTCACTGCTTCGACACACTCCTGTCGTCAGATTCCAAAGTGCAACACACAAGAAAAACAGGTCTCAACTTTATGACCGAGGTCAAATTAAATCTCGTGGATTTAAACGGTTGTTAAGGTTAGTTTTTTGTTGTGGGTTTTAGGCTTAGCGTTTCTAAGTTCAAATTGGACAATGCGACTTATAGGGTGGGAAATACAGTAGTTTAAACCTGATTAGTTTATTTACTAACTTGTGTTTGGACGACCTTATTATCCCATGAAGTCGGTGAGTTTGTGAGATCTTTGTCTTTTGTGGAGTCATTGAACGCCTTGTAAGGTTTGATCTGATTTCGATGTACCCATTTAGCAATTGGCTCTTTACGGCCTTTGCTGATTTTGATTTCGTAGACGACTGAGGACACTTTGTCTGTTATCAGATGAGGTCCAGTCCACCTGGGCATTAGTTTGCGGGCGAGAGTTCCGGTCCCGGACTCTCCTTTCCCGGTTGTTGGGGCGAACGTATAGTACCAGACTCTGTCTCCCACTTGGAGTTCATTGTGAGAGGCCTTCTGGTCATAGTACGCCTTGCGTCCTTCAGCGGACCTTTCCAGGTTTTTCTGGGCGAAAGCAAAAGTGTTTCTGAGGTGTACATTCAAATCTTTCATGTATTGTTGTGTAGTGTAG
>JBBPBX010048488.1:10382-25729 GCA_038048925.1 Garcialebias charrua | reverse complement strand
ATATATATATATAATGGATGTGAATAAGATATTTGAGTTTGACAGGTTATGGAAGGATTTTTGTGTTTTCTGTTCTGATTAGATTAATCATAGATTAAGTGTTTAATTTTCTGAATGTGGTCTTAGCCCTTATCACAGACATCTCTGAATAAGAGCAGTTGAGCTTTTCTCAGATATTGGATTAGTCAACAGAGTAGTGTAGGGTTTTTCCCCTTACAGGTGTCTATGATGATGAAGATGAGATGGCCTGACTTGGCTAAAGCATAGTTCATATTCTTTGCTAAGGTTAACACATACCAGAAATGGAGCAGAGTATATGCAATGTTTTGAAGTTTGTTAAGAGTTGATAATTCAATTTTGGGTAATTTAAGGGTTTTTGAGAAAGTATTGGATTTATAAAGTCAAGTTAAAGTCCAGTTGTTTTTTATTGAACGCCTTTTAAAGGTATTGAATTTAACTTCATTATTCCTGCATATACCCTGTTGAGGCGTGATATTTGATAGGAGGGACAGCCCGCTTCATTTTATTGTTTTGTTTTTATTTTTATTTGTTTTATGGTTTCATTTTTACATTTATTTTTGTTTATTTGTTGTTTGTTTTTGTTTATTCTTTATTACTTTTTCCGTTTGTTTTGTTTATTTCTTATTACATTTATTTGTTGTTTTGTTTATTTTATTTTTATTCTTTGTTTTTGGTTGATTTCTTTGCTTTTTGTTACATTTATTTTTTAGATTGTTAGTTTTCTATTGCGTTTCCAGCATATAAGCTCTGACGGTTACCGTATATTTTCTTACGTAGTTTTTGTTACCAATTAGTATTGATGCTTATTTTTATATAAGGGATTTATATTCTGGGTGGGTAACTTAGATGTAATATTGCTGTGGGAGGGAATGTTAGAGATTTCCAATGTGTATCAAGTTTTTAATTGCATTCTCACATAGAACATATAGGATTTTGTTGACATGATGTTTGTCATGTCAAAAGGGGAATTGAAATATATTTCTATCAGTATTACATTACACCCATTATGTTCCATTATTTGTATTCACTTAATTCTGCCTTATAATGTGAAATGTGACACTAGGCAGAACGTTTTTCTCTCGGGCTTTGTTTTCACTAGGGAACAGTTACACGCCTGCACATACACAGACATAACATTTGATGTTTACATTGAAGCTGATAGATTGTTGACAGAAAGGAGGGTCACGTGGTAGTGTAGGTGGTTCTAGGGCGGTCCTGAAGCAGTCCAAGGAGGTTCCAGGGTCCAAGGAGGCGGTGACGACATCCGGGGTTTTTATAACCGTGGCCCTGCCTTTGAAGAGTGTGTGTGTGACTGTGCTGGAGTCAGGTCTGTTGTCTGCTGTAAGGTTTATTCTTATATGTACAATAAACCTACATAAAATTTGCACATTCGTTTCAGAGCTTCCTTCAACCTTTTGAATTCGCAACAAATTGAAGATGACATTTCTTATGAACTACTGCACCTAGATAACAGTTTATATGTTTTAACTGTGCTCTATAAATAAAGATGACTTGACTACTGCTAGTTGAATAACATGAATCAAAACATAAAAAATAATTGAACAATGAACATTTGTTCATTTGGCAAAACAAATCTGGTGGTGATCTTTTCATGTATTGAAGCAGCTTCAGTCTGATTTGTTTAAAATGAAAAAAGACTTGAAACGAGCACATGATGTGATTGAATGACTGATTCAGACAGTCCTCTCCTCTTTCTTCATTCTATCTGTTCACCATGTCATAATCCAAAAGTTTGAACACTGTGATCTAACAAGTCAACTTGTTCAGTTCTCTGAAATCTGAAGTGTGAAAACAGTAAGAGTCTGACAGTGGCAGTGCATTCTAATGTGCCAACATGATGAGATGAAAGTTAAACTGAAAGCAGAGGAAGATGTAACCACGAGGATGATCAAAACATCTGATAGGAGCAGAACTGACAAGAACTGAAATGTGTTTTAGTTTGTGAGGAACGTGTTATTGATGACCTTTGTTACAAACTGACCTCAGACTTTAAAGGTCCACTGACATGATTTTTTTACTATTCATAAAATTGCTCAAAATATATATATATATATATATATTATCATTTAAATATGTTCGTTTTTGCAAACAAAATGATAAATCACTTTAATTTTGCTTTAAAAGTGATTTTGAACTTCAAGCCGTGTTTAATCATGGGAAATCCCATTACACACGAACGCACCATCTGTGATGTCACACCGGGCAGAGCTCTGGGCTTGTCACAGTGCGCAGGTATGAGCATCTCGACATGAAGGAAGTCTGATACAGCATCAGACCTAAATTAGATCCTGTTGTTTCTTGTTCCATCACCCAAACTATTTTCTGCTTCCCAAAATGAAGACAAATAGCTCAAATCTTCACATAGATTGATAAATTCGTCCAGTTTTAAATTGTCCGCTATTAAAGACACCACAGCCCTCTGCCCAGTGTGACATCACATATGGTGCGTTCGAGTGTAATCGGATTTCCCATGATTAAACACGGCTTGAAGTTCAAAATCACTTTTAAAGCAAAATTAAAGTGATTTATCATTTTGTTTGCAAAAACAAACATATTTAAATGATAAAATATATATATTTTGAGCAATTTTATGAATAGTAAAAAATTCATGTCAGTGGACCTTTAAACTCTTTGTGAAGCAGCTTATTGTCATTAGAAAAGAAAGATTGAATAAATCCATCCTTCACAGCTGAACTCCATCAACACATGTCGATCTGCTCCAGCCCTGTCAGAAAAACGAGTCACAAATCTGGGAGTGATAATGGATCCTTCCATGAAACTCAACAGTCATGTGAATATGATTGTTAAATCCTGTTTTTTCCAGCTGAGGCGACTGTCTAAGCTGAAGCCCATATTATCAAAAAATAACCTGGAGACAGTAATTCATGCATTTATTACATCTAGGCTTGATTACTGCAATTCACTCCTGTTTGGTATCAGTCAGACACCATTGCACGACTACAACTGGTCCAGAATGCAGCAGCCCAATTTTTAACTAGTACAGGCAAAACAGAGCACATTACACCAGTCTTGGCCTCCCTGCACTGGCTACCGGTTCATCTTCGAATCCAGTTCAAAATTCTCCTGTATGTCTACAAATCACTGAACAGTCTCGCCCCCGCCTATCTCTCTGATTTGCTACAGCCGTATGTCCCACAACGTGCTCTGAGGTCAGCGAACCAGTTACTTTTAACAGTTCCAGGACCTTGTCTTAAACTCAGAGGTGACAGGACCTTCTCTGTAGCAGGACCAAGACTCTGGAATGAGTTACCTCTGCTCGTCAGACAGGCCCCCTCCCTCTCGGTTTTCAAATCCCGTTTAAAGACCCATTACTATTCTGTTGCTTTCAACACCAGCTGATCTGTGTTTTGGTCATTATATTTATTTTCTGCAATGATTTTATGTCTATTCTCTTTTTTACTTCATTTTATACATTGCCTGTGTGTTGCCTGTTTGTTTGTTTGTACAGCACTTTGTTTGGCCTTGTCGCTGTTTAAGTGCTCTATAAATAAAATGGTATGGTATAATGTGATTGTGTTATCTAAAGGTGTTTTTCAAAGTGGGGGCCGCAAGGGGGTATTAGGGAGCCTATATAGCCAGATAGAAGATATTAAAAAGCAAAAAAAAAAAAAAAAATAGTACTGTAATGTACTATTTTTTTCCCCTCCCTGGGCTGCCACCTTACCGTGGTGGAGGGGTTTGAGTGTCCCAATGATCCTAGGAGCTATGCTGTCAGGGGCTTTATGCCCCTAGTAGGGTCACCCAAGGCAGACAGGTCCTAGGTGAGGGACGAGACAAAGCGCAGCCCACAAGACCCCTTATGATGAGTAATATAAATGGAAACAATGTTCCCTCGCCCGGACGCGGGTCACCGGGGCCCCACTCTGGAGCCAGGCCCGGAGGAGGGGCACGTTGGCGAGCGCCTGGTGGCCGGGCTTTCACCCATGGAGCTCGGCCGGGCACAGCCCGAAGAGGAGACGTGGGTCCCCCTTCCCATAGGCTCACCACCTGTGGGAGGGGCCAAAGGGGTCGGGTGCATTGTGGAATGGGTGGTGGCCGAGGGCGGGGACCCTGGCGGTCTGATCCTCGGCTACAGAAGCTGGCCATTGGGACATGGAATGTCACCTCTCTGGTGGGGAAGGAGCCTGAGCTAGTGTGTGAGGTTGAGAGGTTCCGGCTAGAAATAGTCGGACTCACCTCAACGCATGGCTCTGGCTCTGGAACCAGTTTCCTTGAGAGGGGTTGGACACTCTTCCACTCTGGAGTTGCCCCTGGTGAGAGGCGCCGAGCAGGAGTGGGCATACTTGTTGCCCCCCATCTTGGTGCCTGTACGTTGGGGTTCACCCCGGTGAACGAGAGGGTAGCCTCCCTTCGCCTACGTGTGGGGGGACGGGCTCTGACTGTTGTTTGTGCCTATGCGCCGAACGGCAGCGCAGATTACCCACCCTTTTTGGAGTCCTTGGAGGGGGTATTGGAGGGTGCGCCTCCTGGGGACTCCCTTGTTCTGCTGGGGGACTTCAACGCTCACGTGGGCAATGACAGTGAGACCTGGAGGGGTGTGGTTGGGAGGAACGGCCCCCCTGATCTGAACCCGAGTGGTGTTCTGTTGTTGGACTTCTGTGCTCGTCATGGATTGTCCATAACAAACACCATGTTCAGGCATAAGGGTGTCCATATGTGCTCTTGGCACCAGGACACCCTAGGTCGTAGTTCAATGATCGACTTTGTTGTCGTCTCATCTGATCTGCGGCCGCATGTCCTGGACACTCGGGTGAAGAGAGGGGCGGAGCTGTCCACTGACCACTACCTGGTGGTGAGTTGGCTCCGATGGTGGGGGAGGATGCCGGTCAGACCTGGCAGACCCAAACGTATTGTGAGGGTCTGCTGGGAACGTCTGGCAGAGTCTCCCGTAAGACGGAGCTTTAACTCCCACCTCCGGGAGAGCTTTGAACACGTTCCGAGGGAGGCGGGGGACATTGAGCCCGAGTGGACCATGTTTCGCGCCTCTATTGTCGAGGCAGCTTATCGGAGTTGTGGCCGCAAGGTTGTTGGTGCCTGTCGTGGTGGCAACCCTCGAACCCGGTGGTGGACACCGGCGGTGAGGGATGCTGTCAAGCTGAAGAAGGAGTCCTATTGGGCCTTTTTAGCCTGTGGGACCCCGGAAGCAGCAGATAGGTACCGGCAGTCCAAGCGGCATGCGGCTCGGGTGGTTGCTGAGGCAAAAACTCGGGCGTGGGAGGAGTTCGGAGAGGCCATGGAGAATGACTTCCGTACGGCTTCGAGGCGATTCTGGTCCACCATCCGGCGTCTCAGGGGGGAAAGCGGTACGCGACCAACACCATTTATGGTGGGGATGGCGTGCTGTTGACCTCAACTCGGGATGTTGTGAGTCGGTGGGCGGAATACTTCGAAGACCTCCTCAATCCTACTGGCACGTCTTCCACTGAGGAAGCGGAGCCTGGGGACTTTGGGTCGGGCTCTCCAATCTCTGGTGCGGAGGTCGCCGAGGTGGTTAAAAAGCTCCGCGGTGGCAAGGCTCCGGGGGTGGATGAGATTCGTCCTGAGTTCCTTAGGGCTCTGGATGTTGTGGGGTTGTGTTGGCTTACGCGACTCTGCAATATCGCGTGGACATCGGGGGCAGTTCCCTTGGATTGGCAGACTGGGGTGGTGGTTCCCCTATTCAAAAAGGGGGACCGTAGGGTGTGTTCCAACTATAGAGGGATCACACTCTTAAGCCTCCCTGGTAAGGTCTATTCAGGGGTTCTGGAGAGGAGGGTCCGTCGGATAGTCGAACCTCGGATTCAGGAGGAGCAGTGTGGTTTTCGTCCTGGTCGTGGAACACTAGACCAGCTCTACACCCTCAACAGGGTCCTGGAGGGTGCGTGGGAGTTTGCCCAACCAGTTTACATGTGCTTTGTAGACTTGGAAAAGGCATTCGACCGCGTCCCTCGGGGGGTTCTGTGGCGGGTACTCCGGGAGTATGGGGTACCAGGCCCATTGATATGGGCTGTTAGGTCCCTGTACGACCGGTGTCAGAGCTTGGTCCGCATTGCCGGCAGTAAGTCAGGCTCGTTTCCGGTGAGAGTTGGACTCCGCCAAGGTTGCCCTTTGTCACCGATTCTGTTTATAACTTTTATGGACAGAATTTCTAGGCGCAGCCAAGGTGTTGAGAGGATCCGTTTTGGTGGCCTTAGAATCGCTTCTCTGTTTTTTGCAGATGATGTGGTCCTATTGGCTTCATCAGCTCGTGATCTACAGCTTTCGCTGGAGCGGTTTGCAGCTGAATGCGATGCGGCCGGGATGAGGATCAGTTCCTCCAAATCCGAGGCCATGGTCTTGAGCCGGAAAAGGGTAGCGTGCCCTCTCCGGGTCGGGGAGGAGGTCCTGCCCCAAGTGGAGGAGTTTAAGTATCTCGGGATCTTGTTCACGAATGAGGGAAAACTGGAGCGTGAGATCGATAGGCGGATAGGTGCAGCGTCCGCAGTGAAGCGGGCGCTGTACCGGTCTGTCGTGGTGAAGAGAGAGCTGAGTCAAAAGGCAAAGCTCTCAATTTACCGATCGATCTACGTTCCCACCCTCATCTATGGTCATGAGCTTTGGGTTATGACCGAAAGAACAAGATCTCGGATACAAGCGGCTGAAATGAGTTTTCTCCGCAGGGTGGCTGGACTCTCCCTTAGAGATAGGGTGAGAAGCTCAGTCATCCGGGAGGGACTCGGAGTAGAGCCGCTGCTTCTCCACATCGAGAGGAGCCAGTTGAGGTGGCTCGGGCATCTGGTTAGGATGCCTCCTGGACGCCTCCCTGGTGAGGTGTTCCGGGCATGTCCCACCGGGAGGAGACCCAGAGGAAGACCCAGGATACGCTGGAGGGACTATGTTTCTCGGCTGGCCTGGGAACGCCTTGGGATTCCCCCAGAGGAGCTGCTCCAAGTGGCTGGGGAGAGGGAAGTCTGGGCCTCCCTACTTAGGCTGCTACCCCCGCGACCCGACCCCGGATAAGCGGAAGAAAATGGATGGATGGATGGAAGTACTGTAATGATAATAATAGAATTTGCCCACCAGGGCAATCTGTATCTGTCATTTCCAGATAAACAACTTGAGACAGGTTAGATTTCTTTAGTTTTGTTCTTCTGGTCAATAGTTTGTTGAAAAGTTGTTTTTTCACCGGGAATATAATTCAGTGTTTAAAACTTGTTAGTTTATAACATTTTGATGCTCAGCAGCAGCTGTAAAAAATTATTGAATATAGTGAATAAAAGTTAAAACATTCTAAAAGTTGAAGTTTCTTTACATTTAACATGATAGATTTGATCATTTTTCACCCGTTCTGTCCTCCCTTCACTGGCTCCCTGTACATATCAGAATAGATATTAAAATTCTCCTGTTGACCTTTAACCTTGCACCATCATATCTCTTTGACCTACTTCAATACGTTCCTTCTCAGCGCTGAGATCATCTGACCAGCTGCTTTTGGTTGAAGCTCAGGGGAGATCAGGCTTTTTCAGGCATGGACCCTAAACTCTGGAACAGCCTGCCCCCCAACATTTGACAGACCACTTCACTTCCTGTTTTTAAATCTCTTAAAAACACACCTGTTTTCACTGACGTTTAACACAGTGTGGTTTGATTTATTATTTTATTGTTCTATGTTTCATAATTTTCTTTTGATGTTTTTTATTAATTTTTATTTAAATTACTGCCATTGCTTTTTATTGTTAGGCACTTTAGTAACAGCTGCTGTTTTTAAACGTGCTTTATAAATAAGTTAGACTTGACTTTGACCAGCTGGTCAAAGCAGATGGCCGCTTGTCCTGAGTCTGGTTCTGATGGAGGTTTCATCCTGTTGAAAGGGAGTTTTTCCTTCCCACCGTTGCCACTGTGCTTGCTCAGGACTGTCTTTTCTATGTATGTGAATGTTCTTGTTCAGTGTCATGAGACAACTTTGTTATTTGGTGCTATAAGCTGAATTGAATTGACTTTACACTGTTTATTTTGTTGCATTGGAGTTTTCTAGAATTATTCTCAAACACATTTTGACTCTTAGACTGAAAATTTCACTTTCAATTGGTCACATTGGTGACTAATAAAACAGCATCATAAAAGGGAACTCATAGGGTTGTGTAACTTGTGTAACTCAGAGAGGCTCTGTAGCCATGTTGTCACTGCTGTCAGGACTCTCATTGATTTGATAAATGTATGATCACCACCACACACTTCATTTACAGACCATATGTTAAGTCATGAGTCTGCAGTGAGAAACCACTAACACACGCTGAGCATCTGTAGCACAGCCACCTAAGAATGAGATAGTTGGGCTGAGTGCTGTCAGGTGAGAACACAATGATTCAAAGTGCTGTACAGGGAAAGGTTTGATCCAGGAGCTGAAAGTGTGACAGAACTCACTATCATTTTTGGCCCATTGTTAAAACCCTTCAATTTCCTAATCAAATAAACAACTTGGTATTTGTTGAAGGAATTCATATTACTCTCCACCTTTCATGACAGAGTTATAAAGTAAGATGATTTTATGTTGGATAGTGACAAAGTTGCAGCGGTTTTGATCAAACCTTGAAAACAACATGCACAATCTCATGCAGTGCTTTGCTGTCTTACATGCACTGTTAGCTGATGAAGTGTGTTGTCAATGATTCTCAGCTACTGCCACATCAAACTGAGCTCACTGTTTTATGTATGGTGCAGTCAGTTAGCTGTGGTGGATAATTAACTCCAAACAGTAATTAATTGTAGATGTGCAACCAGTAGTTTAATTCAGAGAGCTTCGAAGAAACCCATCCAGTGGTTTTTGAGATATTTTGCTAACAGACAAACTATACTTCTAAGGTTAATGATGGGGGTTGAAGACAAGATGTCACACAATGTGTTGAGCTCAATGGATGTGTTGAAACCGCCATCTTGGATCAGGCTGATTCCAAAACGTAATCAGTTGTAGATCTACATTCAGTGATTGATTTGGAACAAATGCTGTGGTCAAACCCAACAGAACCAAGACAGATGCAATATAACTAATGCTAAGGATGCTAAGGATTATTGTGCTGCACGTTTTTTAGACCTGTCTAAAGCTTTTGACACTGTGGATCATAACATCTTGTGTCATAAGCTCTCAGAAATCGGTTTCTCTGATCACACCATTGGTTGGTTTTCTAACTATCTTTCCGATCGGAGGCAATGTGTTCAACATAACGGTACTTCTTCCAGTTATTTAACAGTCAACAATGGTGTACCACAAGGCTCAGTCTTAGGACCAACCCTCTTTACAATCTACATAGGTAATGTAGGTCAGAGCATCCCTGATGCATCCTTACATTTCTATGCTGATGACACAGTTGTTTATTGTCGAGCTAAAACAGTTGCTAAGGCTTTCCAGCTTTTGCAATCCGCTTTTGACATCATCCAGTCAGATTTGTTCCATCTCAAACTTGTCCTAAATGCTGATAAAACCAAAGGGATGCTTTTTTCAAATAGGAAGTCGGTCCCAGCAGTTCTTCCTCTGATTTTATCCTCAAATGGTGTCCCTATTGAGTTTGTTGATTCCTATAATAAATAAGGACTGGCTGGTGCCTTGCATGGCAGTCTACCACTACTGGTGTAAATGGGTGGATGGTTGGTACTGTGAAGCGCTTTGGGGCCCCTCATAGGGGGATGGATAGCGCTATATAAGTAAGCTCCATTTACCATAAGCTCCATATAAATATTTGGGTATCCTGGTCGATTTGCATCTCTCTTTTAAACTCCACGTGGAAAACCTAGTAAAGAAATTGAAAGTTAAACTGGGGTTCTTTTTCAGAAACCGATCATGTCTAACACTGAATGTTAGGAAACACCTTGTATCTGTGACTTTCCTTCCCTTCATTGTTTACGGTGACATTCTCTACATGAACGCTCCTACAAGCACCCTGCGGATGTTGGATGTTGTCTATCATGGTGCACTAAGATTCATAACTGGCTGTGATTATCGTACCCACCACTGCACCCTGTATTCACTGGTTAACTGGACATCATTAACCTCACGCAGACTCTTCCACTGGTACATTTTCATCTTTAAATCACTTCTTGGTCTGCTGCCTTCATACATCTCCTCCTACATGTCTCTGCGTGAGTGCAGCTACAGCGTGCGCTCTCAGGACATGATTACCTGCAGTGTTCCGTCAGTGAGGACTGAACTAGACAAAAGGGCCTTCTCCTACTCCGCTCCTGCTTCATGGAATATCTTACAAAAAGATCTGAAGATCTCGACCTTGACTTCTCTAAATGATTTTAAGAATCTGTTGGAATCCTGGCAAAAACCAATGCAGACATGTTCCTGTTTTTGATTTTCTACATCTGCCTTATAATCTGTCTGTTTTGCTACTTTGATATCTTTGTTTTAACTTGTTAAAAAAAAGTACTTCTCTTTTATGTTTGTCTAATGTTGATTGTCCAAGGAAAATCTACTGTTGCTGTTGTCATCCTTCTTTGTTTGTAGCCAGGTCTCTCTTGTAAATGAGTCTTCGATGCTCAAAGAGATTAACCTGCCTAAATAAAGGTTGAATGAAAATAACAATCAACAGTTCTTTTATTTATTATTTTTTTCTGTGATGCACTTTAAAACAAGACCAAATGTATTCAAGAGCTCAGATGAACGTTTGCAGAACTGAGTACATCAAGTTCAGATCATGGAAGGATTTTGTATTAAAAAAAAACGTGCTTTTTATTTATTTATGTATTTTATTTTATTATTATTTTTAGTTCCTCCAAAACTCAAGGTCTGTTGGAGGAAATGTAGAGAGCCTGCCCAGTCATTCAACCCGCTTTTGTTTCCATGTCCCAACTTTTTGGAGATGTGTTGCTGCCATGGGACCACTAACACCATCAACATCCAGTCAAAGGCAAAAGCTTTTAGGGCTTGGTACCACTTTATATATATATTTTTTTTTAATCAAATGTATTCATTTTAAAATACAACACAAAACAATCCCATACATGAGACTATACAATATAAAAATAAAATGAAAGGTAGAAGAATGAAGAAAAAAAATCTTATTATATCTGCCCCCTTTTTTCAAACAATCAATTCAAACAAAAAAATCATCAACAAGTAACAGAATAAAAAAGAACAACTCCATATAATTATCGAACTACAATACAACACACAATATACTAATTCATATATATTGCAATAATTTAGTTTTGATCATTTTCTTAAATTATATATTATATGGGGAGCCTTATTGTAAAGTGGTACCAAGCAGATGAAGACACATTTGTTCAAATTTTTTGATTTGTTCAGATTGGCTTTTAATTAGTTTTATTTTGTCTTATGTCACACGAATGTTGTTTTATCTCTCCTGTTTTATCTTTTGTGTTTTTATGTCTTATATTCTGTAAAGCACTTTGTGGTTTCTGACCTGTAAAAGGTGCTGTATAAATAAAGTTTACTTATTTAAGTATCATGAAAATCTAAAATACCTTATTTTTCCAATAAATAGTACAGTTATAAACACCTGACATGTTTACTGTGGACTATTGTGCATAAAATATGGTTTTACGAGATTCACAGCTCATTCTGTTTCCATTTACCACAACATCTCAGCAATTTTTATAAACACCAAATCAAGACTTAGCCCCAGCTAGTTACGAATGTTTTCTAAAACTTTTGATAAGAAGGGGAACTCATAAAACTGCCTACAAATAGCAAAATCAGCAATAGATGCGCCAGTGCCGTGGTCCTAAAACATCCTTCAGAAGGTGGTGGGTAGCTATCAAGGAAGCAGAAAGATGTTGCAGGAGCTTAACTTTGTTGAAACAAATTCATTCAACCTTTATTTAGGCAGGTTAATCCCATTGAGCCTTGAGGACTCATTTACAAGAGAGACCTGGCTGCGAATGACAGATGGATTCAGAGGAAGATCAAGAGAAAAACAATGTTCAGCATGATTCAATAAACTCACTGCACTGTGACGTGAAGGAGGACAAGGAGAGTTCTGCTTACCTGAGGGGGGACCAGAAAACACAGCATCTTGCTGCTGCATCTTGGATGTTGGCTCCATCGTGTTCAGAGCTCACAGAGACAACCAGCACACCTCACTGTGTGTTTGATGACTGTATGTGTGTGTGTGTGTCAGCTCAGAAAGTCAGGAGGATGAAACAGGAAACAAAATAGTCCTTCAGACCTCACAAACAGCCTGCAGTCTCTCCAGGTTCTCTCCTTCTTGAGAGTGCATGTGGGAGTGCATGTGGGAGTGCATGTAGCACATGATGGAGAGAGGCAGGGAGATGGGAGGAACAGAGACCAAAACAGGAGGCACTGAAGTGAGTGTGTGCAAGCATCGAATCACAGACGTTCCTCTCCTCTCTGAACTCCTGCATCCTGAAAACTGAGCTAGTTCAAAATGTTTTTCACGTCTTCAGGTTATTTGGACCAAACAGTAGCAACAAATCCACAAAATATTCCAGAACATTCACAGACTCATCATCAGTGAACAGGTACGAACAATACTTGTAGCTTGCAGGGTTTTCCAAAGTTTTTTTTTTTAGAAGTCTTTATTCATTTCATAACAAAATTAAAATACATAACATAACAAATAACATATCTTTAACTACAAAACATAATATATATAAAATAAAAAGGCAGCAGATGAAGAAAAAAATCTTATAATATCTGCTCCTTAGTTATCCAATAAACCATTCCAATAAACATATTCAAAAATTTGTCAAAACAAGTAAATAACTCAAGCAATATTTCAAATATCTAACACTTTTCATGAAATACATTCATATATATATTTTTAGCATATGGACTTTTACCAGTTTCTTAAATATTGAGATTGATTTAGCTTCCTTAACAGCTAACTCTAAATCGTTCCACAGTCTAACACCATGTATTATGGTAGATCTTCCCTTCAAACTGGTTCTGAATTGCGGTTTAAGAAAAACATCTTTCCCCTTAAGATTATAATTACTGGATCTTTTCACATAATTATTTTGGATATTAGAAGGCAATGCATTATGATGCGCTCTATACATAAATGACAAGATGTTATAATCCACTAAATCAGGGAACTTCAAAAACTTCAATTCACAAAATAATATATTAGATGGATGACAATAATAATAATAATAATAATAATAATAATAATAATAATAATAATTGTCTATTCCTGTCATCTGCGTATGTTTCCCATACACAGACGAAATTCGTCTCTGCATTTAACCCAACCACCTACCAGGTGGTGCAGTGAGCAGCCATAGAAAGCGCTCGGGGAGCTGGAGAAATAGGTGTGCACTCATAGACACCCAATAATGTTTACCCTTAATAGTTCTTATAACTCTCTTCTGCAATATAAAAATGGGCTTTGTAATTGATTTACATGCTTTTCCCCAAACATTAATACAGTAAATTAAATGTGGCACAACAATTGTATTGTACAACAAACACAAAGCTTTATCATTCAGTAGATACCTGACTCTATAAAAAATTGCAACAGATTTCGATATTTTCATTTTAACTGAATTTATGTGTTGCTTCCATGATAATTTATCATCAATGATGACACCCAAAAACTTCGCCTCATATACTCTACAGATTTCTGAATTGTCAATCTTGAATGAAACATCAATATTTTTATTTTTATTGCTAAATATCATATAATTAGTCTTATCCAAGTTTAACGATACTTTGTTGAGTCTAAACCAATTTAGAATTTTATTAAACTCAATCATCATTAATTTCAATAACTGTTCAATATTCATACCAGAACAAAAAAAAGTTGTGTCATCTGCAAAAAGAACACATTTAAGGAGACTAGACGCCTTAACCAAATCATTTACATACAGGATGAACAACTTTGGACCAATTACAGATCCTTGAGGAACTCCACATGTAATTTTGCTGTAATCCGATCTTATATCATTTATCTGCACAAATTGTTTCCTGTTATTTAAAGCTTCAGTATGTAGCTTTTTTTATGAACATATTTCTTCACTCTGTCACTACCTCCTGACAGACTGATGTTAACCAGGTAATCTCTGAAAATTAAAAAAAAAAAATTGTCCCCTTGCTTCTCCAGGTGGTAAATAAGCATTTCTAAAAAGAAAAGGTGACCCGCCATTTTCCAGCCAATAAAAACAGAGTTTGTAACCAGCCAATAAAAACAGAGCTTGAATTTGAATCAGCCAATAAAAACAGAGCTTGAATTTGAAATTCAACAGACCACAAGGGGGCAGAGCCACATATGGCTCTGAGGGGGAGGGATCAGAATGCTTTGCCTGTTGAAAATATTTCTAAGTTCTGCAGTTCTACAGAAACTGCATACTGAACCTTTAAGTAACTGCACACCCACTGCAGAGTCAATCCTCTGATACCATATTTATACAATTTCTCAAAAAGAATGTTATGATCGACTGTTTCAAAAGCCTTTTTAAGTCAACAAACACACTCACACAATACTGTTTTTGGTCCACAGCTGTTGTTACTTGTTCAATAAAGTCCACAAGCGCCATGGATGTTGAATTTTTTGCTCTGAAACCATATTGGCTATTGGTTAAAATATTTTGTTTTTCAATAAATTGGTCTAATCTGTTACTAAATAATTTCTCCAATATTTTAGAAAACTGTGGTGACAAGGATATCGGTCGATAATTATTAAACTCACATTTTTCACCTCCTTTGAACAGAGGTATCACCTTGGCCACCTTCATTCTGTCAGGAAATACTCATTTTGTAAATGATAAGTTGCATATGGTTCGATTACATGACCCAGTATGTGCTTTACAAACATCATATCCATATCCATATAATCCTTTGATCTTTTGTCCAAAAATTTATTAATGACATTCATTATTTCATATTTATCAGTTCCATGCAGGAACATACTTTCAGGGTAATCATCAATTAAATAGTTCACATCCTTATTCATATAAGTTTTCCATGCCATGGCCCCCAAACAGCATTAGCTTCTGGCCGAGGCCCCCACTCACAAACCCACATCCAATAAAACAAAATATGTAAAGAAACATCAACTTTTAGAATGTTTTAACTTTTATTCAATATATTCAATTAATTATTACAGCTGCTGAGCATCAAAATGTTATGAACTAACAAGTTTTAAACACTGAATTATATTCCCGGTCGAAAAAAAACAACTTTTCAACAAACTATTGACCAGAAGAACAAAACTAAATAAATCTAACCAGTCTCAAGTTGTTTATCTGGAAATGACAGATACAGATTGCCGTGGTGGGCAAATTTTATTATTATTATTAATTTTTGTTGTTGTTGCTTTTTCTTCTTCTTCTTCTTTTCTTCA